>JBBBDQ010013346.1:0-10052 GCA_037127315.1 Ascarosepion bandense
GCCATCCTTCTCTTGCTCCTTTCTAACTGGTTCGTCTTTCTCTTCCTCTCTTCTACTTAATCTTTTTTACTCTTATGTAGTGTCATCACACCTGTATTCCCATCCTTCTCTTGCTCCTTTCTAACTGGTTCGTCTTTCTCTTCCCTCTCTTCTACTTAATCTTTTTTACTCTTATGTAGTGTCATCACACCTGTATTCCCATCCTTCTCTTGCTCCTTTCTAACTGGTTCGTCTTCCTCTTCACTCTCTTCTACTTCATCTTTTTTACTCTTATGTAGTGTCATCACACCTGTATTCCCATCCTTCTCTTGCTCCTTTCTAACTGGTTCGTCTTCCTCTTCACTCTCTTCTACTTAATCTTTTCCTTCACTCTTATGTAGTGTCATCACACCTGTATTCCCATCCTTCTCTTGCTCCTTTCTAACTGGTTCGTCTTTTCTCTTCCCTCTCTTCTGCTTAATCTTTTTTACTCTTATGTAGTGTCATCACACCTGTATTCCCATCCTTCTCTGGCTCCTTTCTAACTGGTTCGTCTTTCTCTTCCCTCTCTTCTACTTAATCTTTTTTACTCTTATGTAGTGTCATCACACCTGTATTCCCATCCTTCTCTTGCTCCTTTCTAACTGGTTCGTCTTTCTCTTCACTCTCTTCTACTTAATCTTTTTACTCTTATGTAGTGTCATCACACCTGTATTCCATCCTTCTCTTGCTCCTTTCTAACTGGTTCGTCTTTCTCTTCCCTCTCTTCTACTTAATCTTTTACTCTAATGTAGTGTCATCATACCTGTATTCCCATCCTTCTCTTGCTCCTTGCTAACTGGTTCGTCTTTCTCTTCCTCTCTTCTACTTAATCTTTTTTACTCTTATGTAGTGTCATCACACCTGTATTCCCTTCCATCTCTTGCTCCTTTCTAACTGGTTCCTCTTTCTCTTCACTCTCTTCTACTTAATCTTTTTTACTCTTATGTAGTGTCATCACACCTGTATTCCCTTCCTTCTCTTGCTCCTTTCTAACTGGTTCCTCTTTCTCTTCACTCTCTTCTACTTAATCTTTACTCTTATGTAGTGTCATCATACCTGTATTCCCTTCCTTCTCTTGCTCCTTTCTAACTGGTTCGTCTTTCTCTTCACTCTCTTCTACTTAATCTTTTTTACTCTTATGTAGTGTCATCACACCTGTATTCCCTTCCTTCTCTTGCTCCTTTCTAACTGGTTCCTCTTTCTCTTCCTCTCTTCTACTTAATCTTTTTTACTCTTATGTAGTGTCATCACACCTGTATTCCTTTCCTTCTCTTGCTCCTTTCTAACTGGTTCGTCTTTCTCTTCACTCTCTTCTACTTAATCTTTTTTACTCTTATGTAGTGTCATCACACCTGTATTCCCTTCTTTCTCTTGCTCCTTTCTAACTGGTTCGTCTTTCTCTTCACTCTCTTCTACTTAATCTTTTTTACTCTTATGTAGTGTCATCACACCTGTATTCCCTTCCTTCTCTTTCTCCTTTCTAACTGGTTCGTCTTTCTCTTCACTCTCTTCTACTTAATCTTTTTTACTCTTATGTAGTGTCATCACACCTGTATTCCCTTCCTTCTCTTGCTCCTTTCTAACTGGTTCCTCTTTCTCTTCACTCTCTTCTACTTAATCTTTTTTACTCTTATGTAGTGTCCATCACACCTGTATTCCCTTCCTTCTCTTGCTCCTTTCTAACTGGTTCACGTCTTTCTCTTCACTCTCTTCTACTTAATCTTTTTTACTCTTATGTAGTGTCATCACACTGTATTCCCTTCCTTCTCTTGCTCCTTTCTAACTGGTTCCTCTTTCTCTTCACTCTCTTCTACTAAATCTTTTTCACTCTTATGTAGTGTCATCACACCTGTATTCCCTTCCTTCTCTTGCTCCTTTCTAACTGGTTCCTCTTTCTCTTCCTCTCTTCTACTTAATCTTTTTTACTCTTATGTAGTGTCATCACACCTGTATTCTCCTTCCTTCTCTTGCTCCTTTCTAACTGGTTCGTCTTTCTCTTCCCTCTCTTCTACTTAATCTTTTTTACTCTTATGTAGTGTCATCATACCTGTATTCCCTTCCTTCTCTTGCTCCTTTCTAACTGGTTCGTCTTTCTCTTCACTCTCTTCTACTTAATCTTTTTTACTCTTATGTAGTGTCATCTTTACCTGTATTCCCTTCCTTCTCTTGCTCCTTTCTAACTGGTTCCTCTTTCTCTTCGCTCTCTTCTACTTAATCTTTTTTACTCTTATGTAGTGTCATCACACCTGTATTCCCTTTCCTTCTCTTGCTCCTTTCTAACTGGTTCGTCTTTCTCTTCACTCTCTTCTACTTAATCTTTTTTACTCTTCTGTAGTGTCATCACACCTGTATTCCCTTCTTTCTCTTGCTCCTTTCTAACTGGTTCGTCTTTCTCTTCACTCTCTTCTACTTAATCTTTTTTACTCTTATGTAGTGTCATCACACCTGTATTCCCTTCCTTCTCTTTCTCCTTTCTAACTGGTTCGTCTTTCTCTTCACTCTCTTCTACTTAATCTTTTTTACTCTTATGTAGTGTCATCACACCTGTATTCCCTTCCTTCTCTTGCTCCTTTCTAACTGGTTCCTCTTTCTCTTCCTCTCTTCTACTTAATCTTTTTTACTCTTATGTAGTGTCATCACACCTGTATTCCCTTCCTTCTCTTGCTCCTTTCTAACTGGTTCGTCTTTCTCTTCCTCTCTTCTACTTAATCTTTTTTACTCTTATGTAGTGTCATCACACCTGTATTCCCTTCCTTCTCTTGCTCCTTTCTAACTGGTTCCTCTTTCTCTTCCTCTCTTCTACTAAATCTTTTTCACTCTTATGTAGTGTCATCACACCTGTATTCCCTTCCTTCTCTTGCTCCTTTCTAACTGGTTCCTCTTTCTCTTCACTCTCTTCTACTAAATCTTTTTTACTCTTATGTAGTGTCATCACACCTGTATTCCCTTCCTTCTCTTGCTCCTTTCTAACTGTTTCCTCTTTCTCTTCACTCTCTTCTACTTAATCTTTTTTACTCTTATGTAGTGTCATCACACCTGTATTCCCTTCCTTCTCTTGCTCCTTTCTAACTGGTTCGTCTTTCTCTTCACTCTCTTCTACTTAATCTTTTGCTCTTATGTAGTGTCATCACACCTGTATTCCCTTCCTTCTCTTGCTCCTTTCTAACTGGTTCCTCTTCTCTTCACTCTCTTCTACTTAATCTTTTTTACTCTTATGTAGTGTCATCACACCTGTATTCCCTTCCTTCTCTTGCTTCTTTCTAACTGGTTCCTCTTTCTCTTCACTCTCTTCTACTTAATCTTTTTTACTCTTATGTAGTGACATCACACCTGTATTCCCTTCCTTCTCTTGCTCCTTTCTAACTGGTTCCTCTTTCTCTTCACTCTCTTCTACATAATCTTTTTTACTCTTATGTAGTGTCATCCACACCTGTATTCCCTTCCTTCTCTTGCTCCTTTCTAACTGGTTCCTCTTTCTCTTCACTCTCTTCTACTTAATCTTTTTACTCTTATGTAGTGTCATCTCACCTGTATTCCCTTCCATCTCTTGCTCCTTTCTAACTGGTTCCTCTTTCTCTTCACTCTCTTCTACTTAATCTTTTTTACTCTTATGTAGTGTCATCACACCTGTATTCCCTTCCTTCTCTTGCTCCTTTCTAACTGGTTCCTCTTTCTCTTCACTCTCTTCTACTTAATCTTTTTACTCTTATGTAGTGTCATCACACCTGTATTCCCTTCCTTCTCTTGCTCCTTTCTAACTGGTTCCTCTTTCTCTTCACTCTCTTCTACTTAATCTTTTACTCTTATGTAGTGTCATCACACCTGTATTCCCTTCCTTCTCTTGCTCCTTTCTAACTGGTTCCTCTTTCTCTTCACTCTCTTCTACTAAATCTTTTACTCTTATGTAGTGTCATCACACCTGTATTCCCTTCCTTCTCTTGCTCCTTTCTAACTGGTTCGTCTTTCTGTTCACTCTCTTCTACTTAATCTTTTTTACTCTTATGTAGTGTCATCACACCTGTATTCCCTTCCTTCTCTTGCTCCTTTATAACTGGTTCCTCTTTCTCTTCCTCTCTTCTACTTAATCTTTTTTACTCTTATGTAGTGTCATCACACCTGTATTCCCTTCCTTCTCTTGCTCCTTTCTAACTGGTTCGTCTCTTTCTCTTCCCTCTCTTCTACTTAATCTTTTTTACTCTTATGTAGTGTCATCACACCTGTATTCCCTTCCTTCTCTTGCTCCTTTCTAACTGGTTCGTCTTTCTCTTCACTCTCTTCTACTTAATCTTTTTTACTCTTATGTAGTGTCATCACACCTGTATTCCCTTCCTTCTCTTTCTCCTTTCTAACTGGTTCCTCTTTCTCTTCACTCTCTTCTACTTAATCTTTTTTTACTCTTATGTAGTGTCATCACACCTGTATTCCCTTCCTTCTCTTTCTCCTTTCTAACTGGTTCCTCTTTCTCTTCACTCTCTTCTACTTAATCTTTTTTACTCTTATGTGAGTGTCATCACACCTGTATTCCCTTCCTTCTCTTGCTCCTTTCTAACTGGTTCCTCTTTCTCTTCACTCTCTTCTACTTAATCTTTTTTACTCTTATGTACTGTCATCACACCTGTATTCCCTTCCTTCTCTTTCTCCTTTCTAACTGGTTACTCTTTCTCTTCACTCTCTTCTACTTAATCTTTTTCTCTGATGTAGTGTCATCACACCTGTATTCCTTCCTTCTCTTGCTCCTTTCTAACTGGTTCGTCTTTCTGTTCACTCTCTTCTACTTAATCTTTTTTACTCTTATGTAGTGTCATCACACCTGTATTCCCTTCCTTCTCTTGCTCCTTTATAACTGGTTCCTCTTTCTCTTCACTCTCTTCTACTTAATCTTTTTTACTCTTATGTAGTGTCATCACACCTGTATTCCTTCCTTCTCTTGCTCCTTTCTAACTGGTTCGTCTTTCTCTTCCCTCTCTTCTACTTAATCTTTTTTACTCTTATGTAGTGTCATCACACCTGTATTCCCTTCCTTCTCTTGCTCCTTTCTAACTGGTTCGTCTTTCTCTTCACTCTCTTCTACTTAATCTTTTTTACTCTTATGTAGTGTCATCACACCTGTATTCCCTTCCTTCTCTTTCTCCTTTCTAACTGGTTCCTCTTTCTCTTCACTCTCTTCTACTTAATCTTTTTTACTCTTATGTAGTGTCATCACACCTGTATTCCCTTCCTTCTCTTTTTCTCCTTTCTAACTGGTTCCTCTTTCTCTTCACTCTCTTCTACTTAATCTTTTTTACTCTTATGTAGTGTCATCACACCTGTATTCCCTTCCTTCTCTTGCTCCTTTCTAACTGGTTCCTCTTTCTCTTCACTCTCTTCTACTTAATCTTTTTTACTCTTATGTACTGTCATCACACCTGTATTCCCTTCCTTCTCTTTCTCCTTTCTAACTGGTTACTCTTTCTCTTCACTCTCTTCTACTTAATCTTTTTACTCTGATGTAGTGTCATCACACCTGTATTCCCTTCCTTCTCTTGCTCCTTTCTAACTGGTTCGTCTTTCTCTTCCTCTCTTCTACTTAATCTTTTTAACTCTTATGTAGTGTCATCACACCTGTATTCCCTTCCTTCTCTTGCTTCTTTCTAACTGGTTCCTCTTTCTCTTCACTCTCTTCTACTTAATCTTTTTTACTCTTATGTAGTGTCACTTCACACCTGTATTCCCTTCCTTCTCTTGCTCCTTTCTAACTGGTTCCTCTTTCTCTTCACTCTCTTCTACTTAATCTTTTTTTACTCTTATGTAGTGTCATCACACCTGTATTCCCTTCCTTCTCTTGCTCCTTTCTAACTGGTTCGTCTTTCTCTTCCCTCTCTTCTACTTAATCTTTTTACTATTATGTAGTGTCATCACACCTGTATTCCCATCCTTCTCTTGCTCCTTTCTAACTGGTTCGTCTTTCTCTTCCCTCTCTTCTACTTAATCTTTTTTACTCTTATGTAGTGTCATCACACCTGTATTCCCATCCTTCTCTTGCTCCTTTCTAACTGGTTCGTCTTCCTCTTCACTCTCTTCTACTTAATCTTTTTACTCTTATGTAGTGTCACATCACACCTGTATTCCCATCCTTCTCTTGCTCCTTTCTAACTGGTTCGTCTTCCTCTTCACTCTCTTCTACTTAATCTTTTTCACTCTTATGTAGTGTCATCACACCTGTATTCCCATCCTTCTCTTGCTCCTTTCTAACTGGTTCGTCTTTCTCTTCCCTCTCTTCTACTTAATCTTTTTTACTCTTATGTAGTGTCATCACACCTGTATTCCCATCCTTCTCTTGCTCCTTTCTAACTGGTTCGTCTTTCTCTTCACTCTCTTCTACTTAATCTTTTTTACTCTTATGTAGTGTCATCACACCTGTATTCCCTTCCCTTCTCTTACTCCCTTCTAACTGGTTCCTCTTTCTCTTCACTCTCTTCTACTTAATCTTTTTTACTCTTATGTAGTGTCATCACACCTGTATTCCCTTCCTTCTCTTGCTCCTTTCTAACTGGTTCCTCTTTCTCTTCCTCTCTTCTACTTAATCTTTTTTACTCTTATGTAGTGTCATCACACCTGTATTCCCTTCCTTCTCTTGCTCCTTTCTAACTGGTTCCTCTTTCTCTTCACTCTCTTCTACTTAATCTTTTTTACTCTTATGTAGTGTCATCACACCTGTATTCCCTTCCTTCTCTTGCTCCTTTCTAACTGGTTCGTCTTTCTCTTCACTCTCTTCTACTTAATCTTTTTTACTCTTATGTAGTGTCATCACACCTCCCTTCCTTCTCTTGCTCCTTTCTAACTGGTTCCTCTTTCTCTTCACTCTCTTCTACTTAATCTTTTTTACTCTTATGTAGTGTCATCACACCTGTATTCCCTTCCTTCTCTTGCTCCTTTCTAACTGGTTCCTCTTTCTCTTCACTCTCTTCTACTTAATCTTTTTTACTCTTATGTAGTGTCATCACACCTGTATTCCCTTCCTTCTCTTGCTCCTTTCTAACTGGTTCGTCTTTCTCTTCACTCTCTTCTACTTAATCTTTTTACTCTTATGTAGTGTCATCACACCTGTATTCCCTTCCTTCTCTTGCTCCTTTCAAACTGGTTCGTCTTTCACTTCACTCTCTTCTACTTAATCTTTTTTACTCTTATGTAGTGTCATCACACCTGTATTCCCTTCCTTCTCTTGCTCCTTTCAAACTGGTTCGTCTTTCTCTTCACTCTCTTCTACTTAATCTTTTTACTCTTATGTAGTGTCATCACACCTGTATTCCCTTCCTTCTCTTGCTCCTTTCTAACTGGTTCCTCTTTCTCTTCACTCTCTTCTACTTAATCTTTTTTACTCTTATGTAGTGTCATCACACCTGTATTCCCTTCCTTCTCTTGCTCCTTTCTAACTGGTTCACTCTTTCTCTTCACTCTCTTCTACTTAATCTTTTTTACTCTTATGTAGTGTCATCACACCTGTATTCCTTCCTTCTCTCTTGCTCCTTTCTAACTGGTTCGTCTTTCTCTTCACTCTCTTCTACTTAATCTTTTTACTCTTATGTTGTGTCATCACACCTGTATTCCCTTCCTTCTCTTGCTCCTTTCTAACTGGTTCCTCTTTCTCTTCACTCTCTTCTACTTAATCTTTTTTACTCTTATGTAGTGTCATCACACCTGTATTCCCTTCCTTCTCTTGCTCCTTTCTAACTGGTTCGTCTTTCTCTTCACTCTCTTCTACTTAATCTTTTTTACTCTTATGTAGTGTCATCACACCTGTATTCCCTTCCTTCTCTTGCTCCTTTCTAACTGGTTCCTCTTTCTCTTCACTCTCTTCTACTTAATCTTTTTACTCTTATGTAGTGTCATCACACCTGTATTCCCTTCCTTCTCTTGCTCCTTTCTAACTGGTTCCTCTTTCTCTTCACTCTCTTCTACTTAATCTTTTTACTCTTATGTAGTGTCATCACACCTGTATTCCTTCCTTCTCTTGCTCCTTTCTAACTGGTTCCTCTTTCTCTTCACTCTCTTCTATTTAATCTTTTTTACTCTTATGTAGTGTCATCACACCTGTATTCCCTTCCTTCTCTTGCTCCTTTCTAACTGGTTCGTCTTTCTCTTCCTCTCTTCTACTTAATCTTTTTTACTCTTATGTAGTGTCATCACACCTGTATTCCCTTCCTTCTCTTGCTCCTTTCTAACTGGTTCCTCTTTCTCTTCATTCTCTTCTACTTAATCTTTTTTACTCTTATGTAGTGTCATCACACCTGTATTCCCTTCCTTCTCTTGCTCCTTTCTAACTGGTTCGTCTTTCTCTTCACTCTCTTCTACTTAATCTTTTTTACTCTTATGTAGTGTCATCACACCTGTATTCCCTTCCTTCTCTTGCTCCTTTCTAACTGGTTCCTCTTTCTCTTCACTGTCTTCTACTTAATCTTTTTACTCTTATGTAGTGTCATCACACCTGTATTCCCTTCCTTCTCTTGCTCCTTTCTAACTGTTTCCTCTTTCTCTTCATTCTCTTCTACTTAATCTTTTTTACTCTTATGTAGTGTCATCACACCTGTATTCCCTTCCTTCTCTTGCTCCTTTCTAACTGGTTCGTCTTTCTCTTCACTCTCTTCTACTTAATCTTTTTTACTCTTATGTAGTGTCATCACACCTGTATTCCCTTCCTTCTCTTGCTCCTTTCTAACTTGTTCCTCTTTCTCTTCACTCTCTTCTACTTAATCTTTTTTTACTCTTATGTAGTGTCATCACACCTGTATTCCCTTCCTTCTCTTGCTCCTTTCTAACTGGTTCCTCTTTCTCTTCATTCTCTTCTACTTAATCTTTTTTACTCTTATGTAGTGTCATCACACCTGTATTCCCTTCCTTCTCTTGCTCCTTTCTAACTGGTTCCTCTTTCTCTTCATTCTCTTCTACTTAATCTTTTTTACTCTTATGTAGTGTCATCACACCTGTATTCCCTTCCTTCTCTTGCTCCTTTCTAACTGGTTCGTCTTTCTCTTCACTCTCTTCTACTTAATCTTTTTTACTCTTATGTAGTGTCATCACACCTGTATTCCTTCCTTCTCTTGCTCCTTTCTAACTGGTTCCTCTTTCTCTTCATTCTCTTCACTTAATCTTTTTTACTCTTATGTAGTGTCATCACACCCTGTATTCCCTTCCTTCTCTTGCTCCTTTCTAACTGGTTCCTCTTTCTCTTCACTCTGTAACT
Source organism: Ascarosepion bandense (assembly GCA_037127315.1). Classification (NCBI taxonomy): domain Eukaryota; kingdom Metazoa; phylum Mollusca; class Cephalopoda; order Sepiida; family Sepiidae; genus Ascarosepion; species Ascarosepion bandense. The sequence continues at coordinate 9,242 of JBBBDQ010013346.1, forward strand.
TCTACTTAATCTTTTTTACTCTTATGTAGTGTCATCACACCTGTATTCCCTTCCTTCTCTTGCTCCTTTCTAACTGGTTCCTCTTTCTCTTCACTCTCTTCTACTTAATCTTTTTTACTCTTATGTAGTGTCATCACACCTGTATTCCCTTCCTTCTCTTGCTCCTTTCTAACTGGTTCCTCTTTCTCTTCACTCTCTTCTATTTAATCTTTTTTACTCTTGTGTAGTGTCATCACACCTGTATTCCCTTCCTTCTCTTGCTCCTTTCTAACTGGTTCGTCTTTCTCTTCCTCTCTTCTACTTAATCTTTTTTACTCTTATGTAGTGTCATCACACCTGTATTCCCTTCCTTCTCTTACTCCTTTCTAACTGGTTCCTCTTTCTCTTCATTCTCTTCTACTTAATCTTTTTTACTCTTATGTAGTGTCATCACACCTGTATTCCTTCCTTCTCTTGCTCCTTTCTAACTGGTTCGTCTTTCTCTTCACTCTCTTCTACTTAATCTTTTTACTCTTATGTAGTGTCATCACACCTGTATTCCCTTCCTTCTCTTGCTCCTTTCTAACTGGTTCGTCTTTCTCTTCCTCTCTTCTACTTAATCTTTTTTACTCTTATGTAGTGTCATCACACCTGTATTCCCTTCCTTCTCTTGCTCCTTTCTAACTGGTTCCTCTTTCTCTTCACTCTCTTCTACTTAATCTTTTTTACTCTTATGTAGTGTCATCACACCTGTATTCCCTTCCTTCTCTTGCTCCTTTCTAACTGGTTCCTCTTTCTCTTCACTGTCTCCTACTTAATCTTTTTACTCTTA
>JBBBDQ010013371.1:0-20912 GCA_037127315.1 Ascarosepion bandense
TGCGTGTGGAAACATTAGACAACAGAAACATTACTAAGGATAGGAAAAGAGTAATCAGAGGAGGATACAAGAAAGCCTCTAGGACAGAAGAAGTTACTGCGTGTGAAGCGGTAGACAACAGAAACATTACGAGAAGGACCGAGAAGAAAAGAAAGAGTAATCAAGGATGGTAGAAGAGCCTCTAGGACAGAAAAAGTTACTGCGTCATGGAAGCATTAGACAACAGAAACATTACTAAGGACCGAGAAGAAAAGAAGAGTAATCAGGAGGATACAAGAAAGCCTCTAGGACAGAAGAAGTTACTGCGTGTGGAAGCATTAGACAACAGAAACATTACGAAGGACCGAGAAGAAAAGAAGAGTAATCAGGAGGATGGTAGAAAGCCTCTGGATGAGAAAAGTTACTGCGTGTGGGGGAAACGGTAGACAACAGAAACATTACTAAGGACCGAGAAAGAAAAGAAGAGTAATCAGGGAGGATACAAGAAAGCCTCTGAGGACAAGAAGAAGTTACTGCGTGTGGAAGCATTAGACAACAGAAACATTACTAAGGACCGAGAAGAAGAAGAGTAATCAGGAGAGGACAAGAAAGCCTCTAGGACAGAAGAAGTTACTGCGTGTGGAAGCATTAGACAACAGAAACATTACCGAGAAAGAAAAGAAAATTAATCAGGAGGATGAAAGCCTCTAGGACAGAAGAAGTTACTGCGTGTGGAAACGTGGGAGCAAGAAACATTGCTAAGGACCGAGAAAGAAAAGAAGAGTAAATGGGAGGATGGTAGAAAGCCTCTAGGACAGAGAGAAGTTAATGGGTGTGGAAGCATTGGACAACAGAAACATTACTAGGACCGAGAAGAAAAGAAGAGTAATCAGGAGGGATACAAGAAAGCCTCTAGGACAGAAGAAGTTACTGCGTGTGGAAACATTAGACAACAGAAACATTACTAAGGATGAGAAAGAAAAAGAAGAGTAATCAGGAGGATACAAGAAAGCCTCTAGGACAGAAGAAGTTACTGCGTGTAGAAGCATTGAACAACGAAACATTACGAAGGACCGAGAAGAAAGAAGAGTAATCAGGAGGATGAGAAAGCCTCTAGGACAGAAAAAGTTACTGGTATTAGGCATTAGACAACGAAAGCATTACTAAGGACCGGAAGAAAAGAAGAGTAATCAGGGCTCTAGGACAGAAGAGATTCATAATGGAAGCATTAGACAACAGAAACATTACTAAGGACCGAGAAGAAAGAAGAGTAATCAAGGAGGATACAAGAAAGCCTCTAGGACAGAAGAAGTTACTGCGTGTGGAAGCATTAGACAACAGAAACATTACTGGGACAAAGAGAAGAAAAGAAGAGTAATCGGAGGATACAAGAAAGCCTCTAGGACAGAAGAAGTTACTGCGTGTGGAAGCATTAGACAACAGAAACATTACGAAGGACCGAAGAAAAGAAGAGTAAATCAGGAGGATGGTAGAAAGCCTCTAGGACGGGAAAAGAAGTTACTGCGTGTGGAAGCATTAGACAACAGAAACATTACTAAGGACCGAGAAGAAAAGAAGAGTAATCAGGAGGATACAAGAAAGCCTCTAGGACAGAAGAAGTTACTGCGTGTGGAAGCATTAGACAACAGAAACATTACTAAGGACCGAAGAAGAAAGAGTAATCAGGAGGATACAAAGAAAGCCTCTAGGACAGAAGAAGTTACTGCGTGTGGAAGCATTAGACAACAGAAACATTACGAAGGACCGAGAAGAAAAGAAGAGTAATCAGGAGGATGGTAGAAAGCCTCTAGGACAGAAGAAGTTAATGGGTGTGGAAGCATTGGACAACAGAAACATTACTAAGGACCGAGAAGAAAAGAAGAGTAATCCAGGAGGATACAAGAAAGCCTCTAGGACAGAGAGAAGTTACTGCGTGTGGAAGCATTAGACAACAGAAACATTAAGGACCCCGAGAAGAAAAGAAGAGTAATCCAGGAGGATACAAGAAAGCCTCTAGGACAGAAGGAAGTTGCGTGTGGAAGCATTAGACAACAGAAACATTACGAAGGACCGAGAAGAAAGAAGAGTAATCAGGAGGATGGTAGAAAGCCTCTAGGACCAGAAAAGTTACTGCGTGTGGAAGCATTAGACAACAGAAACATTATTACTAAGGACCGAGAAGAAAGAAGTATCAGGAGGATACAAGAAAGCCTCTAGGACAGAAGAAGTTACTGCGTGTGGAAGCATTAGACAACAGAAACATTACGAAGGACCAAGAAGAAAAGAAGAGTAATCAGGAGGATGGTAGAAAGCCTCTAGGACAGAAAAGATTACTACGTGTGGAAGCATTAGACAACAGAAACATTACTAAGGACCGAGAAAGAGTAATCAGGAGGATACAAGAAAGCCTCTAGGACAGAAGAAGTTACTGCGTGTGGAAGCATTAGACAACAGAAACATTACTAAGGACCGGAAAGAAAAAGAAGAGTAATCAGGAGGATGGTAGAAAGCCTCTAGGACAGAAGAAGTTAATGGGTGTGGAAGCATTGGACAACAGAAACATTACTAAGGACCGAGAAGAAAGAGTAATCAGGAGGATACAAGAAAGCTCTAGGACAGAAGAAGTTACTGCGTGTGGAAGCATTAGACAACCAGAAACATTACTAAGGACCGAGAAGAAAAGAAGAGTAATCCAGGAGGATACAAGAAAGCCTCTAGGACAGAAAAAGTTACTGCGTGTGGAAACATTAGACAACAGAAACATTACTAAGGACCGAGAAAGAAGAAGAGTAATCAGGAGGATACAAGAAAGCCTCTAGGACAGAAAAAGTTACTGCGTGTGGAAGCATTAGACAACAGAAACATTACTAAGGACCGAAGAAGAAAAAGAAGAGTAATCCAGGAGGATACAAGAAAGCCTCTAGGACAGAAAAAGTTACTGCGTGTGGAAACATTAGACAACAGAAACATTACTAAGGACCGAGAAGAAAAGAAGAGTAATCAGGAGGATACAAGAAAGCCTCGAGACAGAAGAAGTTACTGCGTGTGGAAACGTAGACAACAGAAACATTACGAAGGACAGAGAAGAAAAGAAGAGTAATCAGGAGGATGGTAGAAGCCTCTAGGACAGAAAAAGTTACTGCGTGTGGAAGCATTAGACAACAGAAACATTACTAAGGACCGAGAAGAAAAGAGAAGAGTAATCAGGAGGATACAAAGAAAGCCTCTAGGACAGAAGAAGTTACTGCGTGTGGAAGCATTAGACAACAGAAACATTACTAAGGACCGAGAAGAAAAGAAGAGTAATCAGGAGGATACAAGAAAGCCTCTAAGACTGAAAAAGTTACTGCGTGTGGAAGCATTAGACAACAGAAACATTACTAAGGACCGAGAAAAGAAAGAAGAGTAATCAAGGAGGATACAAGAAAGCCTCTAGGACAGAAGAAGTTACTGCGTGTGGAAGCATTAGACAACAGAAACATTACTAAGGACCGAGAAGAAAGAAGAGTAATCAGGAGGATACAAGAAAGCCTCTAGGACAGAAGAAGTTACTGCGTGTGGAAGCATTAGACAACAGAAACATTACTGGGACGAGAAGAAAGAGAGTAATCAGGAGGATACAAGAAAGCCTCTAGGACAGAAGAAGTTACTGCGTGTGGAAGCATTAGACAACAGAAACATTACGAAGGACCGAGAAGAAAAGAAGAGTAATCGAGGAGGATACAAGAAAGCCTCTAAGGACAGAAGAAGTTACGTGTGGAAGCATTAGACAACAGAAACATTACCTGGACCCGAGAAAGAAAAAGAAGAAGAGTAATCAGGAGGATACAAAAGCTGGACAGAAGAGATGCACGTGTGGAAGCATTAGACAACAGAAACATTACTAGGACCGAGAAGAAAAGAAAGAGTAATCAGGAGGATACAAGAAAGCCTCTAGGACAGAAGAAGTTACTGCGTGTGGAAGCATTAGTAGCAGAAACATTACTAAGGACCGAGAAGAAAAGAAGAGTAATCAGGAGGATACAAGAAAGCCTCTAGGACAGAAGAAGTTACTGCGTGTGGAAGCGATTAGACAACAGAAACATTACGAAGGACCGAGAAGAAAAGAAAGGAAGTAATCAGGAGGATACAAGAAAGCCTCTGGACAGAAGAAGTTACTGCGTGTGGAAGCATTAGACAACAGAAACATTACTAAGGACCGAGAAGAAAAGAAGAGTAATCCAGGAGGATACAAAGAGAAGCCTCTAGGACAGAAGAGAAGTTACTGCGTGTGGAAGCGTTAGACAGCAGAAACATTACTAAGGACCGAGAGAAAAGAAAGAGTAATCAGGAGGATACAAGAAAACTCTAGGACAGGAAAGTTACTGCGTGTGGAAGCATTAGACAACAGAAACACAGAAGGACCGAAGAAAAAGAAGAGTAATCAGGGAGGATACAAGAAAACTCTAGGACAGAAGAAGTTACTGCGTGTGGAAGCATTAGACAACAGAAACATTACGAAGGACCGAGAAGAAAAGAAGAGTAATCAGGAGGATACAAGAAAGCCTCTAGGACAGAAGAAATTTTGCATTGTGGAAGCATTAGACAACAGAAACATTACTAAGGACCGAGAAAGAAAGAAGAGTAATCCAGGAGGATACAAGAAAGCCTCTAGGACAGAAGAAGTTACTGCGTGTGGAAGCATTAGACAACAGAAACATTACTAAGGACCGAGAAGAAAAGAAAGGTAATCAGGAGGATACAAGAAAGCCTCTAGGACAGAAAAAGTTACTGCGTGTGGAAGCATTAGACAACAAAACATTACTAAGGACCGAGAAGAAGAAGAGTAATCAAGGAATACAAGAAAGCCTGCTAGGACAGAAGAAGTTACTGCGTGTGGAAGCATTAGACAACAGAAACATTACTAAGGACAAGAAGAAGAAGAGTAATCAGGAGGATACAAAAGCCTCTAGGACAGAAGAAGTTACGTGTGGAAGCATTAGACAACAGAAACATTACGAAGGACCGAGAAGAAAAAGAAGAGTAATGAAATCAGGAGGATACAAAGCCTCTAGGACAGAAGAAGTTACTGGGTGTGGGAGCATTGGACAACAGAAACATTACTAAGGACCGAGAAGAAAAGAAGAGTAATCAGGAGGATACAAGAAAGCCTCTAGGACAGAAGAAGTTACTGCGTGTGGAAGCATTAGACAACAGAAACATTACGAAGGACCGAGAAGAAAGAAGAGTAATCAGGAGGATACAAGAAAGCCTCTAGGACAGAAGAAGTTACTGAGTGTGGAAGCATTAGACAACAGAAACATTACTAAGGACCGAAGAAAAGAAGAGTAATCAGGAGGATACAAGAAAACTAGGACAGAAGAAGTTACTGCGTGTGGAAGCATTAGACAACTTAGAAACATTACTAAGGACCGAAGAAAAAGAGAGAAGAGTAATCAGAGGATACAAGAAAGCCTCTAGGACAGAAGAAGTTACTGCGTGTGGAAGCATTAGACAACAGAAACATTACGAAGGACCGAGAAGAAAGAAGAGTAATCAGGAGAATACAAGAAAGCCTCTAGGATAGAAGAAGTTACTGCGTGTGGAAGCATTAGACAACAGAAACATTACGAAGGACCGAGAAGAAAAGAAGAGTAATCAGGAGGAGGATACAAGAAAGCCTCTGGACAAGAGAAGTTACTGCGTGTGGAAGCATTAGACAACAGAAACATTACTAAGGACCGAGAAAAAGAAGAGTAATCAGGAGGATACAAAGAGAAAGCCTCTAGGACAGAAGAAGTTACTGCGTGTGGAAGCATTAGACAACAGAAACGACACTAAGGACCGAGAAGAAAGAAGAGTAATCGGGAGGATGGTAGAAAGCCTCTAGGACAGAAGAAGTTAATGGGTGTGGAAGCGGTAAGACAACAGAAACATTACTAGGAGGACCGAGAAAGAAAGAGTAGTAAGGAGGGGATGGTAGAAAGCCTCTAGGACAGAAGAAGTTACTGGGTGTGGAAGCATTAGACAACAGAAACATTACTAAGGACCGAGAAGAAAAGAAGAGTAATCAGGAGGATGGTAGAAAGCCTCTAGGACAGAAGAAGTTAATGGGTGTGGAAGCATTAGACAACAGAAACATTACTAAGGACCGAGTAGAAAAGAAGAGTAATCAGGAGGATGGTAGAAAGCCTCTAGGACAGAAGAGATTACTGGGTGTGGAAGCATTAGACAACAGAAACATTACTAAGGTCAAGTAGAAAAGAAAGAGTAATCAGGAGGATGGTAGAAAGCCTCTAGGACCAGAAGAAGTTAATGGGTGTGGAAGCATTAGACAACAGAAACATTACTAAGGACCGAGTAGAAAGAAGAGTAATCAAGAGGATGGTAGAAAGCCTCTCTAAGGACAGAAAGTACTGGGTGTGGAAGCATTAGACAACAGAAACATTACTAAGGACAAGAGAAGAAAAGAAGAGTAATCAGGAGGATGGTAGAAAGCCTCTAGGACAGAAGAAGTTAATGGAGTGGAAACATTAGACAACAGAAACATTACTAAGGACAAAGGAAAGAAAAGAAGAGTAATCAAGAGGATGGTAGAAAGCCTCTAGGACAGAAGAAGTTACTGGTGTGGAAGCATTAGACAACAGAAACATTACTAAGGACGAGAGAAGAAAGAAGAGTAATCAGGAGGATGGTAGAAAGCCTCTAGGACAGAAGAAGTTACTGGGTGTGGAAGCATTAGACAACAGAAACATTCTACTGGAATGGTAGAAAGAGAAGAGTAATCAGGAGGATGGTAGAAAGCCTCTAGGACAGGAAAAGTTAATGGGTGTGGAAGCATTAGACAACAGAAACATTACTAAGGACTCGGAAGTAAGAAAGAAGAGTAATCAGAGGATGGTAGAAAGCCTCTAGGACAGAAGAAGTTACTGGGTGTGGAAGCATTAGACAACAGAAACATTACTAAGGACCGAGTAGAAAGAAGAGTAATCAGGAGGATGGTAGAAAGCCTCTAGGACAGAAGAAGTTAATGGTGTGGAAGCATTAGACAACAGAAACATTACTAAGGACCGAGAAGAAAAGAAAGAGTAATCAAGGATGGTAGAAAGCCTCTAGGACAGAAGAAGTTACTGGGTGTGGAAGCATTAGACAACAGAAACATTACTAAGGACCGAGAAGAAAAGAAGAGTAATCAGGAGGATGGTAGAAAGCCTCTAGGACAGAAGAAGTTAATGGGTGTGGAAGCATTAGACAACAGAAACATTGCCCCACAAGGACCGAGTAGAAAAGAAGAGTAATCAGGAGGATGGTAGAAAGCCTCTAGGACAGAAGAAGTTACTGGAGTGTGGAAGCATTAGACAACAGAAACATTTCTAAGGACCGAGTAGAAAAGAAGAGTAATCAGGAGGATGGTAGAAAGCCTCTAGGACAGAAGAGAAGTTAATGGGTGTGGAAGCATTAGACAACAGAAACATTACTAAGGACCGAGTAGAAGAAGAGTAATCAGGAGGATGGTAGAAAGCCTCTAGGACAGAAGAAGTTACTGGGTGTGGAAGCATTAGACAACAGAAACATTACTAAGGACCGAGTAGAAAAGAAGAGTAATCAGGAGGATGGTAGAAAAGCCTCTAGGACAGAAGAAGTTAATGTGGAAGCATTAGACAACAGAAACATTACTAAGGACCAGTAGAAAAAGAAGAGTAATCAGGAGGATGGTAGAAAGCCTCTAGGACAGAAGAGAAGTTACTGGGTGTGGAAGCATTAGACAACAGAAACATTACTAAGGACCAGTAGAAAAGAAGAACAATCAGGAGGATGGTAAACCTCTAGGACAGAAGAAGTTAATGGGTGTGGAAGCATTAGACAACAGAAACATTACTAAGGACCGAGTAGAAAAAGAAGAGTAATCAAGGAGGATGGTAGAAAGCCTCTAGGACAGAAGAAGTTACTGGGTGTGGAAGCATTAGACAACAGAAACATTACTAAGGACCGAGAAAGAAAAGAAGAGTAATCAGGAGGATGGTAGAAAACCTCTAGGACAGAAGAAGTTAATGGGTGTGGAAACTACATTAGACAACAGAAACATTACTAAGGACCGAGAAGAAAAGAAGAGTAATCCAGGAGGATGGTAGAAAGCCTCTAGGACAGAAGAAGTTAATGGGTGTGGAAACATTAGACAACAGAAACATTACTAAGGACCGAGAAGAAAAAGAAGAGTAATCAGGAGGATGGTAGAAAGCCTCTAGGACAGAAGAAGTTAATGGGTGTGGAAGCATTAGACAACAGAAACATTACTAAGGACCGAGAAGAAGAAGAGTAATCCAGGAGGATGGTAGAAAGCCTCTAGGACAGAAGGATTAATGGGTGTATTAGACAACAGAAACATTACTAAGGACCAGTAGAAAAGAAGAGTAATCAGGAGGATGGTAGAAAGCCTCTAGGACAGAAGGATTACTGGGTGTGGAAGCATTAGACAACAGAAACATTACTAAGGACCGAGAAGAAGAAGAGTAATCAGGAGGATGGTAGAAAGCCTCTAGGACAAGAAGAAGTTAATGGGTGTGGAAGCATTGAACAACAGAAACATTACTAAGGACCGAGAGAAGAAAGAAGAGTAATCAGGAGGATGGTAGAAAGCCTCTAGGACAAGAAGAAGTTAATGGGTGTGGAAGCATTAGACAACAGAAACATTTCTAAGGACCGAGAAGAAAAGAAGAGTAATCAGGAGGATGGTAGAAAGCCTCTAGGACAGAAGAAGTTAATGGGTGTGGAAGCATTAGACAACAGAAACATTACTAAGGACCGAGAAGAAAAGAAGAGTAATCAGGAGGAGGATGGTAGAAAGCCTCTAGGACAGAAGAAGTTACTGGGTGTGGGAACATTGGACAACAGAAACATTACTAAGGACCGAGAAGAAAGAAAGAGTAATCAGGAGGATGGTAGAAAGCCTCTAGGACAGAAGAAGTTAATGGGTGTGGAAGCATTGGACAACAGAAACATTACTAAGGACCGAGAAGAAAAGAAGAGTAATCAGGAGGATGGTAGAAAGCCTCTAGGACAGAAGAAGTTAATGGGTGTGGAAGCATTAGACAACAGAAACATTACTAAGGACCGAGAAAGAAGAAAGAGTAATCAGGAGGATGGTAGAAAGCCTCTAGGACAGAAGAAGTTAATGGGTGTGGAAGCATTAGACAACAGAAACATTACTAAGGACCGAGTAGAAAAGAGTAATCAGGAGGATGGTAGAAAGCCTCTAGGACAGAAGAAGTTACTGGGTGTGGAAGCATTAGACAACAGAAACATTACTAAGGACCGAGGAAAAGAAAGAAGAGTAATCAGGAGGATGGTAGAAAGCCTCTAGGACAGAAGAGTTACTGGGTGTGGGAGCATTGGACAACAGAAACATTACTAAGGACCGAGAAGAAAAGAGAAGAGTAATCAGGAGGGTTAGAAAGCCTCTAGGACAGAAGAAGTTAATGGGTGTGGAAGCATTAGACAACAGAAACATTACTAAGGACCGAAGAAAAGAAGAGTAATCAGGAGGATGGTAGAAAGCCTCTAGGACAATGAAAAGTTACTGGGTGTGGGAGCATTGGACAACAGAAACATTACTAAGGACCGAGAAGAAAAAGAAGAGTAATCAGGAGGATGGTAGAAAGCCTCTAGGACAGAAGAAGTTAATGGGTGTGGAAGCATTAGACAACAGAAACATTACTAAGGACCAAGAGAAGAAAGAAGAGTAATCAGGAGGATGGTAGAAAGCCTCTAGGACAGAAGAAGTTACTGGGTGTGGGAGCATTGGACAACAGAAACATTACTAAGGACCGAAGAAAAGAAGAGTAAATAATCAGGAGGATGGTAGAAAGCCTCTAGGACAGAAGAAGTTACTGGAGTGGCAAACATTAGACAACAGAAACATTACTAAGGACCGAGAAGAAAAGAAGAGTAATCAGGAGGATGGTAGAAAGCCTCTAGGACAGAAGAAGTTACTGGGTGTGGGAGCATTGGACAACAGAAACATTACTAAGGACCGAGAAGAAAAGAAGAGTAATCAGGAGGATGGTAGAAAGCCTCTAGGACAGAAGAAGTTAATGGGTGTGGAAGCATTAGACAACAGAAACATTACTAAGGACCGAGAAGAAGAAGAGTAATCAGGAGGATGGTAGAAAGCCTCTAGGACAGAAGAAGTTACTGGGTGTGGGAGCATTGGACAACAGAAACATTACTAAGGACCGAGAAGAAAAGAAGAGTAATCAGGAGGATGGTAGAAAGCCTCTAGGACAGAAGAAGTTAATGGGTGTGGAAGCATTAGACAACAGAAACATTACTAAGGACCGAGAAAAGAAGAGTAATCAGGAGGATGGTAGAAAGCCTCTAGGACAGAAGAAGTGCACAGGTGTGGGAGGCATTGGACAACAGAAACATTACCAGGACCGAGAAGAAAAGAAGAGTAATCAGGAGGATGGTAGAAAGCCTCTAGGACAGAAGAAGTTAATGGGTGTGGAAGCATTAGACAACAGAAACATTACTAAGGACCGAAGAGAAGAAAGAAGAGTAATCAAGGAGGATGGTAGAAAGCCTCTAGGACAGAAGAAGTTACTGGGTGTGGGAGCATTGGACAACGAAGCATTACTAAGGACCGAGAAGAAAAGAGAAAGTAGAAATCAGGAGGATGGTAGAAGCCTCTAGGACAGAAGAAGTTAATGGGTGTGGAAGCATTAGACAACAGAAACATTACTAAGGACCGAGAAGAAAAGAAGAGTAATCAGGAGGATGGTAGAAAGCCTCTAGGACAGAAGAAGTTACTGGGTGTGGGAGCATTGGACAACAGAAACATTACTAAGGACCGAGAAGAAAAGAAGAGTAATCAGGAGGATGGTAGAAAGCCTCTAGGACAGAAGAAGTTAATGGGTGTGGAAGCATTGAACTGTAGAAACATTACTAAGGACAGAGAAGAAAGAAATAATCAGGGAGGATAGAGTAGAAAGCCTCTAGGACAGAAGAAGTTACTGGGTGTGGGAGCATTGGACAACAGAAACAGCTACTAGGACCGAGAAGAAAAGAGAATGAAATCAGGAGGGATGGTAGAAGCCTCTAGGACAGAAGAAGTTAATGGGTGTGGAAGCATTAGACAACAGAAACATTACTAAGGACCGAGAAGAAAAGAAGAGTAATCAGGAGGATGGTAGAAAGCCTCTAGGACAGAAGAAGTTAATGGGTGTGGAAGCATTAGACAACAGAAACATTACTAAGGACCGAGAGAAAAGAAGAGTAATCAGGAGGATGGTAGAAAGCCTCAAGTTAGAAGAAATTCTGGGTGTGGGAGCATTGGACAACAGAAGCATTACTAAGGACCGAGAAGAAAAAGAGAGAGTAATCAGGAGGATGGTAGAAAGCCTCTAGGACAGAAGAAGTTAATGGTGTGAAGCATTAGACAACAGAAACACATTACCAAGGACCGAGAAAGAAAGAAGAGTAATCAGGAGGATGGTAGAAAGCCTCTAGGACAGAGAGAGAGAGAGAGAGAGAGAGAGAGAGAGAGAGAGAGAGAGAGAGAGAGAGAGAAGTTAATGGGTGTGGAAGCATTAGACAACAGAAACATTACTAAGGACCGAGAAGAAAGAAGAGAGTAATCAGGAGGATGGTAGAAAGCCTCTAGGACAGAAGAAGTTAATGGGTGTGAAGCATTAGACTTAACCCAGAGCATTACAGGACCGAGAAAGAAAGAGTAATCAGGAGGATGGTAGAAGCCTCTAGGACAGGAAAGAAAGTTAATGGGTGTGGAAGCATTAGACAACAGAAACATTACTAAGGACCGAGAAGAAAAAGAGAAAGATAATCGGAGGATGGTAGAGAAGCCTCTAGGACAGAAGAAGTTACTGGGTGTAGAGGAGCATTGGACAACAGAAACATTACTAAGGACCGAGAAGAAAAGAAGAGTAATCAGGAGGATGGTAGAAAGCCTCTAGGACAGAAGAAGTTAATGGGTGTGGAAGCATTAGACAACAGAAACATTACTAAGGACCGAGAGAAAGAAAGAGTAATCAGGAGGATGGTAGAAAGCCTCTAGGACAGAAGAAGTTACTGGGTGTGGGAGCATTGGATTGTGAAACATTGCAGGACCGAGAAGAAAAGAAGAGTAATCCAGGAGGATGGTAGAAAGCCTCTAGGACAGAAGAAGTTAATGGGTGTGGAAGCATTAGACAACAGAAACATTACTAAGGACCGAGAAGAAAAGAAGAGTAATCAGGAGGATGGTAGAAAGCCTCTAGGACAGAAGAAGTTACTGGGTGTGGGAGCATTGGACAACAGAAACATTACTAAGGACCGAGAAGAAAAGAAGAGTAATCAGGAGGATGGTAGAAAGCCTCTGGAAATCCAGAAGAAGTTACTGGGTGTGGAAGCATTAGACAACAGAAACATTACTAAGGACCGAGAAAGAAAAGAAGAATCAGGAGGATGGTAGAAAGCCTCTAGGACAGAAGAAGTTAATGGGTGTGGGAAGCATTGGACAACAGAAACATTACTAAGGACCGAGAAGAAAGAGTAATCAGGAGGATGGTAGAAAGCCTCTAGGACAGAAGAAGTTAATGGGTGTGGAAGCATTAGACAACAGAAACATTACTAAGGACCGAGAAGAAAAAGAGAGTAATCAGGAGGATGGTAGAAAGCCTCTAGGACAGAAGAAGTTACTGGGTGTGGGAGCATTGGACAAACATTACTAAGGACCGAGAAGAAAAGAAGAGTAATCAGGAGGATGGTAGAAAGCCTCTAGTACAGAAGAAGTTACTGGGTGTGGAAGCATTAGACAACAGAAACATTACTAAGGACCGAGAAGAAAGAAGAGTAATCAGGAGGATGGTAGAAAGCCTCTAGGACAGAAGAAGTTACTGGGTGTGGGGAGCATTGGACAACAGAAACATTACTAAGGACAGAAGAAAAGAGTAATCAGGAGGATGGTAGAAAGCCTCTAGGACAGAAGAAGTTAATGGGTGTGGAAGCATTAGACAACAGAAACACTGAGACCGAGAAAAGAAAAGAGAAAGAGTAATCCAGGAGGATGGTAAGAAAGCCTCTAAGGACAGAAGAAGTTACTGGGTGTGGGAGCATTGGACAACAGAAACATTACTAAGGACCGAGAAGAAAAGAAGAGTAATCAGGAGGATGGTAGAAAGCCTCTAGGACAGAAGAAGTTAATGGTGTGGAAGCATTAGACAACAGAAACATTACTAAGGACCGAGAAGAAAGAAGAGTAATCAGGAGGATGGTAGAAAGCCTCTAGGACAGAGAAGAAGTTACTGGAGTGTGGGAGCATTGGACAACAGAAACATTACTAAGGACCGAGAAAAGAAGAGTAATCAGGAGGATGGTAGAAAGCCTCTAGGACAGAAGAAGTTAATGGGTGTGGAAGCATTAGACAACAGAAACATTACTAAGGACCGAGAAGAAAAAGAAGAGTAATCAGGAGGATGGTAGAAAGCCTCTAGGACAGAAGAAGTTACTGGGTGTGGGAGCATTGGACAACAGAAACATTACTAAGGACCGAGAAGAAGAAGAGTAATCAGGAGGATGGTAGAAAGCCTCTAGGACAGAAGAGTTAATGGGTGTGGAAGCATTAGACAACAGAAACATTACTAAGGACCGAAGAAAAGAAGAGTAATCAGGAGGATGGTAGAAAGCCTCTAGGACAGAAGAAGTTACTGGGTGTGGGAGCATTGGACAACAGAAACATTACTAAGGACCGAGAAGAAAAGAAGAGTAATCAGGAGGATGGTAGAAAGCCTCTAGGACAGAAGAAGTTAATGGGTGTGGAAGCATTAGACAACAGAAACATTACTAAGGACCGAGAAGAAAGAAGAGTAATCAGGAGGATGGTAGAAAGCCTCTAGGACAGAAGAAGTTACTGGGTGTGGGAGCATTGGACAACAGAAACATTACTAAGGACCGAGAAGAAAAGAAGAGTAATCAGAGGAGGATGGTAGAAAACTCCAGGACAGAAGAAGTTACTGGGTGTGGGAGCATTGGACAACAGAAACATTACTAAGGACCGAGAAGAAAGAGTAATCAGGAGGATGGTAGAAAGCCTCTAGGACAGAAGAAGTTAATGGGTGTGGAAGCATTAGACAACAGAAACATTACTAAGGACCGAGAAGAAAAGAAGAGTAATCAGGAGGATGGTAGAAAGCCTCTAGGACAGAAGAAGTTACTGGGTGTGGGAGCATTGGACAACAGAAACATTACTAAGGACCGAGAAGAAAGAAGAAAGAGTAATCAGGAGGATGGTAGAAAGCCTCTAGGACAGAAGAAGTTAATGGGTGTGGAAGCATTAGACAACAGAAACATTACTAAGGACCGAGAAGAAAAAGAAGAGTAATCAGGAGGATGGTAGAAAGCCTCTAGGACAGAAGAAGTTACTGGGTGTGGGAGCATCGGACAACAGAAACATTACTAAGGACCGAGAAGAAAAGAAGAGTAATCAGGAGGATGGTAGAAAGCCTCTAGGACAGAAGAAGTTAATAGGAATTGTGGAAGCATTAGACAACCGAAACATTACTAAGGACCGAGAAGAAAAGAGTAATCAGGAGGATGGTAGAAAGCCTCTAGGACAGAAGAAGTTAATGGGTGTGGAAGCATTGGACAACAGAAACATTACTAAGGACCGAGAAGAAAAAGAGAAGAATAATCAGGAGGATGGTAGAAAGCCTCTAGGACAGAAGGATTAATGGGTGTGGAAGCATTAGACAACAGAAACATTACTAAGGACCGAGAAGAAAAGAAGAAGAGTAATCAGGAGGATGGTAAGAAAGCCTCTAGGACAGAAGAAGTTAATGGGTGTGGAAGCATTGGACAACAGAAACATTACTAAGGTCGAGAAGAAGAAGAAGAGTAATCCAGGAGGATGGTAGAAAGCCTCTAGGACAGAAGAAGTTACTGGAATTGAGAGCCCAGGGAGCATTGGACAACAGAAACATTACTAAGGATAAAGAAGAAAAGAAGAGTAATCAGGAGGATGGTAGAAAGCCTCTAGGACAGAAGAAGTTAATGGGTGTGGAAGCATTAGACAACAGAAACATTACAAGGACCGAGAAGAAAGAAGAGTAATCAGGAGGATGGTAGAAGCCTCTAGGACAGAAGAGTTAATGGGTGTGGAAGCATTGGACAACAGAAACATTACTAAGGACCGAGAAGAAAAGAAGAGTAATCAGGAGGAAGTGGTAAGAAGCCTCTAGGACAGAAGAAGTTAATGGGTGTGGAAGCATTAGACAACAGAAACATTACTAAGGACCGAGAAGAAAAGAGAAGAGTAATCAAGAGGATGGTAGAAAGCCTCTATGACAGAAGAAGTTACTGGGTGTGGGAGCATTGGACAACAGAAACATTACTAAGGACCGAGAAGAAAAAGAAGAGTAATCAGGAGGATGGTAAGAAGCCTCTAGGACAGAAGAAGTTAATGGGTGTGGAAGCATTAGACAACAGAAACATTACTAAGGACCGAGAAGAAAAGAAGAGTAATCAGGAGGATGGGCAGAAAGCCTCTAGGACAGAAGAAGTTACTGGGTGTGGGAGCATTGGACAACAGAAACATTACTAAGGACCGAGAAGAAAGAAGAGTAATCAGGAGGATGGTAGAAAGCCTCTAGGACAGAAGAAGTTAATGGGTGTGGAAGCATTAGACAACAGAAACATTACTAAGGACCGAGAAGAAAGAAGAGTAATCAGGAGGATGGTAAGAAAGCCTCTAGGACAGAAGAAGTTAATGGGTGTGGAAGCATTGGACAACAGAAACATTACTAAGGACCGAGAAGAAAGAAGAGTAATCAGGAGGATGGTAAAGCCTCTAGGACAGAAGAAGTTAATGGGTGTGGAAGCATTAGACAACAGAAACATTACTAAGGACCGAGAAGAAAAGAAGAGTAATCAGGAGGATGGTAGAAAGCCTCTAGGACCAGAAGAAGTTACTGGGTGTGGGAGCATTGGACAACAGAAACATTACTAAGGACCGAGAAGAAAAGAAGAGTAATCAGGAGGATGGTAGAAAGCCTCTAGGACAGAAGAAGTTAATGGGTGTGGAAGCATTAGACAACAGAAACATTACTAAGGACCGAGAAGAAAAGAAGAGTAATCAGGAGGATGGTAGAAAGCCTCTAGGACAGAAGAAGTTACTGGGTGTAGGAGCATTGGACAACAGAAACGCTGCTAAGGACCGAGAAGAAAAGAAGAAGAGGAAATGTGGAGGATGGGATGAAAGCCTCTAGGACAGAAGAAGTTAATGAGGCATTAGACAACAGAAACATTACTAAGGACCGAAGAAAAAGAAGAGTAATCAGGAGGATGGTAGAAAGCCTCTAGGACAGAAGAAGTTAATGGGTGTGGAAGCATTGGACAACAGAAACATTACTAAGGACCGAGAAGAAAGAAGAGTAATCCAGGAGGATGGTAGAAAGCCTCTAGGACAAGGAAAGAAGTTAATGGGTGTGGAAGCATTAGACAACAGAAACATTACTAAGGACCGAGAAGAAAGAAGAGTAATCAGGAGGATGGTAGAAAGCCTCTAGGACAGAAGAAGTTACTGGGTGTGGGAGCATTGGACAACAGAAACATTACTAAGGACCGAAGAAAAGAAGAGTAATCAGGAGGATGGTAGAAAGCCTCTAGGACAGAAGAAGTTACTGGGTGTGGGAGCATTGGACAACAGAAACATTACTAAGGACCGAGAAGAAAAGAAAGAGTAATCAGGAGGATGGTAAGCCTCTAGGACCAGAAGAAGTTAATGGGTGTGAAGCATTAGACAACAGAAACATTACTAAGGACCGAGAAGAAAAGAAGAGTAATCAGGAGGATGGTAGAAAGCCTCTAGGACAGAAGAAGTTAATGGGTGTGGAAGCATTAGACAACAGAAACATTACTAAGGACCGAGAAGAAAAGAAGAGTAATCAGGAGGATGGTAGAAAGCCTCTAGGACAGAAGAAGTTACTGGGTGTGGGAGCATTGGACAACAGAAACATTGCTAAGGACCGAGAAGAAAGAAGAGTAATCAGGAGGATGGTAGAAAGCCTCTAGGACAGAAAAGTTAATGGGTGTGGAAGCATTAGACAACAGAAACATTACTAAGGACCGAGAAGAAAGAAGAGTAATCAGGAGGATGGTAGAAAGCCTCTAGGACAGAAGAAGTTAATGGGTGTGGAAGCATTGGACAACAGAAACATTACTAGGACCGAGAAGAAAGAAGAGTAATCCAGGAGGATGGTAGAAAGCCTCTAGGACAGAAGAAGTTAATGGGTGTGGAAGCATTAGACAACAGAAACATTACTAAGGACCGAGAAAAGAAGAGTAATCAGGAGGATGGTAGAAAGCCTCTAGGACAGAAGAAGTTAATGGGTGTGGAAGCATTGGACAACAGAAACATTACTAAGGACCGAGAAGAAAAGAAGAGTAATCAGGAGGAAGGTAGAAAGCCTCTAGGACAGAAGAAGTTACTGGGTGTGGGAGCATTGGATTAACAGAAACATTACTAAGGACCGAGAAAAAGAGAAGAGTAATCAGGAGGAGGATGGTAGAAAGCCTCTAGGACAGAAGAAGTTAATGGGTGTGGAAGCATTGAACAACAGAAACATTACTAAGGACCGAGGAAAAGAGAAAGAAGAGTAATCAGGAGGATGGTAGAAAACCTCTAGGACAGAAGAAGTGTAATGGGTGTGGAAGCATTGGACAACAGAAACATTACTAAGGACCGAGAAGAAAAGAAGAGTAATCAGGAGGATGGTAGAAAGCCTCTAGGACAGAAGAAGTTAATGGGTGTGGAAGCATTAGACAACAGAAACATTACTAAGGACCGAGAAGAAAAGAAGAGTAATCAGGAGGATGGTAGAAAGCCTCTAGGACAGAAGAAGTTAATGGGTGTGGAAGCATTGGACAGAAACATTACTAGGACCGAGAAGAAAAGAAGAGTAATCAGGAGGATGGTAGAAAGCCTCTAGGACAGAAGAAGTTACTGGGTGCTGAGCATTGGACATAGAAACATTACTAAGGACCGAGAAGAAAAGAAGAGTAATCAGGAGGATGGTAGAAAGACTCTAGGACAAGAAGAAGTTAATGGGTGTGGAAGCATTAGACAACAGAAACATTACTAAGGACCGAGAAGAAAGAAAGTAATCCGGAGGATGGTAGAAAGCCTCTAGGACAGAAGAAGTTACTGGGTGTGGGAGCATTGGACAACAGAAACATTACTAAGGACCGAGAAGAAAAGAAGAGTAATCAGGAGGATGGTAAGAAGCCTCTAGGACAGAAGAAGTTAATGGGTGTGGAAGCATTAGACAACAGAAACATTACTAAGGACCGAGAAAGAAAAAGAAGAGTAATCAGGAGGATGGTAGAAAGCCTCTAGGACAGAAGAAGTTACTGGGTGTGGGAGCATTGGACAACAGAAACATTACTAAGGACCGAGAAGAAAGAAGAGTAATCAGGAGGATGGTAGAAAGCCTCTAGGACAGAAGAAGTTAATGGGTGTGGAAGCATTAGACAACAGAAACATTACTAAGGACCGAGAAGAAAAGAAGAAGAGTAATCAGGAGGATGGTAGAAAGCCTCTAGGACAGAAGAAGTTACTGGGTGTGGGAGCATTTGGACAACAGAAACATTACTAAGGACCGAGAAGAAAAAGAGAGTAATCAGGAGGATGGTAGAAAGCCTCTAGGACAGAAGAAGTTAATGGGTGTGGAAGCATTAGACAACAGAAACATTACTAAGGACCGAGAAGAAAAGAAGAGTAATCGGAGGATGGTAGAAAGCCTCTAGGACAGAAGAAGTTACTGGGTGTGGAAGCATTAGACAACAGGAAACATTACTAAGGACCGAAGAAAGAGTAATCAGGAGGATGGTAGAAAGCCTCTAGGACAGAAGAAGTTACTGGGTGTGGAAGCATTGAACAACAAGAAACATTACTAGGGACCGAGAAGAAAAGAAGAGTAATCAGGAGGATGGTAGAAAGCCTCTAGGACAAGAAGAAGTTAATGGGTGTGGAAGCATTTAAGACAACAGAAACATTACTAAGGACCGAGAAGAAAGAAGAGTAATCAGGAGGATGGTAAAAGCCTCTAGGACAGAAGAGTTAATGGGTGTGGAAGCATTAGACAACAGAAACATTACTAAGGACCGAGAAGAGAAAAGAGAAGAGTAATCAGGAGGATGGTAGAAAACCTCTAGGACAGAAGAAGTTACTGAGTGTGGAAGCATTAGACAACAGAAACATTACTAAGGACCGAGAAGAAAAAGAAGAGTAATCAGGAGGATGGTAGAAAGCCTCTAGGACAGAGAAGTTAATGGGTGTGGAAGCGGTAGACAACAGAAACATTACTAAGGACCGAGAAGAAAAGAAGAAGAGTAATCAGGAGGATGGTAAGAAAGCCTCCAGGACAGAAGAAGTTAATGGGTGTGGAAGCATTCTAGACAGAAACATTACTAAGGACCAAGAAGAAAAAGAAGAGTAATCAGGAGGATGGTAGAAAGCCTCTAGGACAGAAGAAGTTAATGGGTGTGGAAACATTAGACAACAGAAACATTACTAAGGACCGAGAAAAGAAAGAGTAATCAGGAGGATGGTAGAAAGCCTCTAGGACAGAAGAAGTTAATGGGTGTGGGAGCATTAGACAACAGAAACATTGCAAGGACCGAGAAGAAAAGAAGAGTAATCAAGGAGGATGGTAGAAAGCCTCTAGGACAGAAGAAGTTACTGGAGTGTGGGGAGCATTGGACAACAGAAACATTACTAAGGACCGAGAAGAAGAAAGAAGAGTAATCAGGAGGATGGTAGAAAGCCTCTAGGACAGAAGAAGTTAATGGGTGTGGAAGCATTAGACAACAGAAACATTACTAAGGACCGAGAAGAAAAGAAGAGCAATCAGGAGGATGGTAGAAAGCCTCTAGGACAGAAGAAGTTACTGGGTGTGGGAGCATTGGACAACAGAAACATTACTAAGGACCGAGAAGAAAGAGTAATCAGGAGGATGGTAGAAAGCCTCTAGGACAGAAGAGTTAATGGAATTATTGGAAGCATTAGACAACAGAAACATTACTAAGGACCGAGAAAGAAAGAAAGAGTAAATCGGGAGGATGGTAGAAAGCCTCTAGGACAGAAGAAGTTACTGGGTGTGGGAGCATTGGACAACAGAAACATTACTAAGGACCGAGAAGAAAAGAAGAGTAATCAGGAGGAGGATGGTAGAAAGCTCTAGGACAGAAGAAGTTACTGGGTGTGGGAGCATTTGGACAACAGAAACATTACTAAGGACCGAGAAGAAAAGAAGAGTAATCAGGGGGATGGTAGAAAGCCTCTAGGACAGAAGAAGTTACTGGGTGTGGGAGCATTAGACAACAGAAACATTACTAAGGACCGAGAAGAAAGAAGAGTAATCAGGAGGATGGTAGAAAGCCTCTAGGACAGAAGAAGTTACTGGGTGTAGAACATTGGACAACAGAAACATTACTAAGGACCGAGAAGAAAAGAAGAGTAATCAGGAGGATGGTAGAAAGCCTCTAGGACAGAAGAAGTTAATGGGTGTGGAAGCATTAGACAACAGAAACATTACTAAGGACCGAGAAGAAAGAAGAGTAATCAGGAGGATGGTAGAAAGCCTCTAGGACAGAAGAAGTTACTGGGTGTAGAACATTAGACAACAGAAACATTACTAAGGACCGAGACGAAAAGAAGAGTAATCAGGAGGATGGTAGAAAGCCTCTAGGACAGAAGACGTTACTGCGTGTGGAAGCATTAGACAACAGAAACATTACGAGAAGGACCGAAGAAAAAGAAGAGTAATCAAGAGGATGGTAGAAAGCCTCTAGGACAGAAGACGTTACTGCGTGTGGAAGCATTAGACGAAACTATTACGAAGGACCGAGAAGAGAAAAGAAGAGTAATCAAGAGGATGGTAGAAAGCCCTCTGGGACAAGTTACT
>JBBBDQ010013376.1:0-31791 GCA_037127315.1 Ascarosepion bandense
TTTTAACCTTTTGATCAAGTGTAAAGTGTGAATATATTTTAGGATATGAAATTTTGCCGAGTAATATCTTCAGGCGGAATAATTTCTTGCTCTGTTTGTAAATTTAACTGCTATTTATCGAATACTGTTGTGATCAAGTAAAAAGTGTAGATATATTTTAGGATATGAAATTTTGCCGAGCAAAATATCTTCTTCAGGCTAAATACCTGTTTTTCTGTTTCTAAATGCAACTGGTACTTATCGAATTAGTTTTAGTGCTATGATCAAGAATAAAGTGTGAATATATTTAGGTATGACATTTTGCCGAGCAATATCTTCAGGTCGAATTTCTTCTTGCTCTTTTGTAAATGTAACGGGTAATTATCGAATTACTTTTACCACAGTGATCAAGTATAAAGTGTGGATATATTTTAGGGTATTACATTTTGCCGAGCAATACCTTCAGGCTAAATTTCTTCTTGTTCTGTTTGTAAATTTAACTGGTATTTATTTTCGAGAAAAACTTGTCTATTAAATATGTTCGTGATTCACCTAATATTTAGCTCCCGCAATATGCAAAGATAATCAGCTACTCACCTTGATTCTATACGTCAATGAATTCTATTGTCCATCGAATTTCCTAATCAAGACTTCTGTGTCAGTTGTTTGTATTAATGATGAAGATTGTTAGAAACGTTATATCTCAGTTAAAAGAGAACCAAATGTTTGTCAGAACCAGTCAGTATTTAGGATGCAAAATGATCGACGACTTTAGTTGACTCTCGTCTGGCTAGTTGTAATTTAAATAACCACAGGACACTGTTACCCACCGACACGGTCATACACACGCACCGACGTACACAGTTGCGTATACAAACACACACTCGATTAAATGTTTTATTAAATGAATAGTTCTTACAAAAATGTCACGTGAATTATTTCACCATATGCTTTAAATTTCATCATATTCGTCTCGTTAATGAAGACTTCGTGTCAGTTGTTTGTATTAACAATGAAGATTGTAAGAAACTTTATCTTTCAGTCGATAGAGAATTAAAACTTTCGTTAGTCCGAAACTGTCATTTTTTAAAAGACGAACGGATCGACGACTTTTATTGGTATCACGAGCATATTGTGATATTGGGTTGTCCTAATCATACTGGCTAAATATAACTTAAATCACTGTCCCACCCTCTCATCTACCGACACAGATAGATACACATGCACAAACTAACACAGATGCACATAAACATCAGCGAATGTTTTCCATCTTCTATAATATACCGAAACAGAAATACGCAAACACACGCTTAAACGCCCTGCCGAGACGTCGAAAAAGGGCACGATCCGCAAAAAAAAGACACACCTGCTCCGCATGGTCATTGGGCGCAAAGTATAAACCCCGATGAAGCGAAGAGACTGAAGTTTTACTGTAGGATCGAAAAAACACAAATTCTGCCCTCCGGGTCCGCAAACAGAAGAGCGCACGACGCCGTATCAAGGACCTGCTAACCAGCCAAGGAACAATTCTGGAATGACACAAAAATAATCTAAATAGATATGAACCTCATTAGACAGAATTCGCTGGAAATGATTTAGGTCTCTTGCGAATAACAATTATACATTGCGAGACACGAAGGTTGCGAATAATCTCGGTCCTGAACATTTAGAATAGGTAACCAAAGATCTATTGAGAAACGGTTGCCTTAAAAGTTCAGCTTTCAACTAAACACTGGCGGGTGAGGCTGCTGACGGCCTCTCTTATTGAACCTATGAAATTGCCAGTTTTGATGCTGCTGTCTTGGGATATGATGTCCCAGGGAAAGGTTAGTTTAAACGGTTCATACAGGATGATGAGAACAAAAACAGGAACCTATATATACTATAGTCACCCGCAGACAGATTTGTTTCCGGCTGTATTACAGTTCCTCAGTACGGCTGACCCCGGTTGCTTTCTAAGCCAGGATTGAAACCAGACCGAATCGGCGTCATTCGGCGATTCTACCCCTAGGCCACGAGCGTCCGGCAGAAGAAGGTAGGCTTTTTAGCGCGTATAAACTCGCCCAATAGCTATATATATATATATATATATATATATATATATATATATATATATATGTGTGTGTGTGTGTGTGTGTGTGTGTGTGTGTGTGTGTGTGTGTGTGAAAGACTATTTACGCTCTCACACCTGATTGAGCACTCTGGAAGAATGGTAGACTTTGAAAACCATAGCTCCGTAATGAATTAGAGCACTCTGGCTATTGGGCGTGTACAATGATAATGTATACGCTAAAAAGCTCATCTTTTTCTACCGAACGCCTACAGTTCAGAGGTAGAATTGCTTAGACTGACGCCAATTCGGTCGGGTTGCAATCCTGGGCTAAGCAATCGCAGTCTAACTGTACTGATGAGCTGTGATAGTGCGGATAACTATATATATATCATATTGTTTTCGTTTTCATGCGTTATTCGTGTTGTCTGACAACTTTTTCATTCTATATTTTCATTCCTCTCGCGACCTATTTCTCTCGATGTGTCCTTCGTATTTTCGCCTAGTTGACTACCTTTTTCTCTCATGCGTTACTCGTCGACACACATTTTATCCCAAGTCATCCGAAACAATCGTCAGATATTAGCAATTTTCAAAAAGATGTGCAAACAAACAAGCCGTTGACTTAAATCTGTCAACATTATTGTATGCGGAAATAGTCAAGTAATTTCCACATAGGGATGTGCGTTGTGGAGCAGTAGATATCGACTTGAGTTACAAATCGGGGGAGCCGGGTTCGAATTCCAGTTGAATTTATTGCATTCACTTGCGCACAAATACCCTTGGGAAAGGTATTAATCCGTCTCTTCCCGCCATTTATGGGTTAAATAATAGGACAGATTAAGTTCCTATAACCTTGACTGGCAACCAGTCTACCACAGAAAGCACTGCAACCTACTGCGGGATAATCTTCACTGCTAATCATGTGTCTTTCGAGCCATGATCACCCAAAGCGTGTATCAAGGATGGTGCTTAACCTAACTGACTCAATATTTGGAAAAACAATTAAAGTTTGTTGGGCATAAAGTGGGGATCAGTTTTTTATTGTTATGAAGTAATAAACTAATACCCCACTAATTACTACTTATTAATATAATAATATAATTCACTAGTCTACCGTAGAAAGAAATGGTAACCTACTGCGGGATAATTTTCTGCTCAGTCAGTCATGTTTGTCCAAAGCGTGTATCCCGTATGGCACATAACTGACTGAATTTCCACATCTTTCACGAAACAGCTTCTAGTCTATGCATTGTGTCTACATGTAATGAACATAATGATGTAATTAATCTATTATTCATCCTGATTCGATAAGTCAAATGGATTTTTATCATCTAGAGAATTTCCGACCGAGGCCTTTGTGTTAAATGTTTGAATTTGAGTTTTACTCTTTCTCACTCTTAATAAGGTTTTAATTTTTTTTTTTTCGTGTGTCTTCCTTTGTGTCTTCGTGGTATTATTCACTTGCTTGCGGTGAAATAATCAATATAGTCGATGGTATATATAACAACCACAATCTTTCATTATCCAACAGAAGATACTTGAACAGCACTACACTATCCACATACGCATGGCGTCTAAAAGACAGAAATATTTCACTAACAATAACCTGGAAAATACTGAAAAAAGCACCTGCCTCCAACAACATTACAAAAAAATGCCTATTTTGCCTACACATGAAAGTAGCAATTATATCTCATACCCCACAAAAGAACTTACTAAATATAAGATCAGAACTAATTTCCAAATACAGACAAGAAAATAAATACCTATTATCACACAAAGGGAACCGTTGGTAGTTTGAACTAGGGAATAGTTGATAATCCTATCAACTATTCTCCAGTTCAAACTACCACCATAATAATTGCATTTATTGTTATCATCATCACACCACCATTACTAATCACTACTACCACATCACAATAACTATTTATTACCACAACTGTTATCATCAAATATTACTACCACAGTAATACTGTGATAGTAATATTTGATGATAACAGTTGTGGTAACAGTTACTGCAATCATCATTAACGTAAATTATACATCTCTGCCGTAGTAAAATTAATACACCACACACATAAACACTAACAAGCATTACAAATTAGAATTTCTATCATTTAAATATACGCAACCACAAAAAAATAAAAACAAGCAAATAACCGACTTAAAATAAAAATAACAATACAGCCTTAAATAAAATAATAGCAATTCTTACCTATCATAGTTTCACACAGAACCCATCATACGCACATGTAATTACGAGAAATCGACAACTGTCCGCGCGTTGACATCGCTACACTATTCGAATACACCAACCGAATGCGTATGTATGTGCGCAACGGCACACATGTGCGTATATATGCCGAGCCCCGCACGATTTGCATATATATATTTATGCAAGCCTCAGTGAGCGAACGCGCGTGTGTGTGTCTTTGCGCGCATCAATGGGTGTACAAATGTATATATATATATATATATATGTCTGCGTCTGTCATGACGACAGATTTTCCCCCACTTTCACAAGAATACAAGAATATACGCAATCCTACATATAAGCAATGTTTTAAAAAAATTAATCAGTTTGTCTGACGATCGCAAGAGCGTGAAACCCAGGTTTACAAACTCACACCTATCTATATGAATATATACATATATATATATGTGTGTGTGTGTGTCTGTGTGTGTGTGTGTGTGTGTGTGTGTGTGTGTGTGTGTGTGTGTGTGTGTCAGATTAAATAAATTGCAAACATTTTATTTGCTTATTTTTAATACAATTCATTCATACGCACAGATAATCTTCGCGTATTAATGTTAATTTTTTTTCTGCTTCAAATATAAGTTGACAAATTGCTAGCGTTCATTAGAACGTGAAAATTATCCAAAATGATTTTTTTTATATGCTGTAATGTCGTGGTCATGCACATGTTAAAGCATGAAAAACTGTTCATTTTACAAACATTTTAGAAAATTACAAGTGTTCATAGCTGAGTCTATTAATTGGCGGCTTATGTGTTTTAATGAATATTGCCTCGAGAATCTGTAGTTTGCTTTTGCTTGTTTTCTTTTGGTGTATGATAGTTGTGTTATAGATCAATTATCTAATGAATGCTAACAATTTGTCAACAGTTATATTTGAAGAAGAAAAATAATTTACATTCATTTTTAGCAACACATTTTTAATGTTATTTTTTATTACCGCAACTTTACACTCCAGAAGACGATCTCGGAAAGAGATTGAAAGTATTTGAGTACATTGAAAAATGAAAGATAATAACATCTGTCAACATTACAGCTCATTTCTGGCATCTTTCAATTGTAATACGCGAAAGATTATCTGTGAGTATGAAAGGATTTTATTAAAAATAAGCAGACATAATGTTTGCAATTTATTTCATCTGACATGTCTAAAAGAAAATTTGCTGTCTAAATACACAAATATATATTCACTAAAAAATACCTTTTAGTTTCATACAACCATGGATGAAAAACGCCATAATTCCTTGTAATTTTAAAAATTGCGCGTTCAAAAATCCTCTGCCACGTGAGCATATGGGCAAACAGGCAAGTATATAAATTCATACATACATATACTAGTATATATATACTGACACATATGCGCACATATATATACATAGACAATTTTTTAAACCTTTTGTTTTCCCCGTTTCATATTTGGATAACTTTACAATAATCTAAATCTAAAACTTTGTTAAACTTAAAGATTAGAATTCGTAATCACTAATATTAATTCAAAATAAATATTTATTTGACAATAAATTTAATTTTTATTGTAAAGTGGAAATATAGACGATTAGCAATACCGACTTTATTTTAATCAAATACTAAAATTAATGCCCCAATAAATTATTCTTAGAGTCTGTTCTTAGTGTTTCTAAATTAAAAATTACTTGTATTTTGATTGGTAACCACAGAATAAGTAACAATGTTTTCTTGATTGAGGAAGTTTTGCTAATTTTAAACCTATTAAAATTCTTCAAATCGAAATCATAACCAGCATTGATAGGACACAAAATATCTACATTTGTAGTGATATTTATGTTATAAATTATATATATATATATATATATATATATATATATATATATTAGTGCATGTTTCATTAAATAATATAAACAAGTTTTGTCTATTTATTTTATGTAATTTTTTTCGTGTTTTTTGATAAGCTTTATAGCATTATCATTAAATGAAGAAAGAAAATTACAAAATTGATGCATAATTTTTTTAATGATCTAATCTAAGTTTTGGTCTTACATAAGCCATTTTCAAAGATTTCAACTTACATTTAATATTTAAAAACTTAGATTGGATTATTATATATTGTTATATTTTATTTTGTTTTTGTTATATTCTATTTCTTTTTGTTTCTTTTTTTTATATATATATATATATAAAGACATTTTCCGCAACTTATTCAGGCTACATTCAATTTATTTTTGGTGTCGTTTTCATTAAACGTGTGCGCGCGTCCGGTTTCGTTAACTTGATAAAGAGACAGCTAGCAAGATTTCAGCGTGAAATCCTTGGGATCAAAATTCACAGAGTGGGCAAGAAAGAACACGGTTGTAATAACCGACTTGAAGACCAGCTACTGTGTTGAATCCATTACAATTAGTGACCGGTCACAATTTTAGCAACACAAATATGAAATTCTATTAGAGGAAGGGTAAATGGACACGCCTTGAAGCGTCGTTAATCTGAAATTATTCACTTCATGTCACAGGTTCAATGTGAACTACCGTTAAATGTGCAATATTAAAAAATACTAATGCATGTTTCCTAGATTTCAATGAAACATTTTCCTTGATTAAGGCTGAATGGACTGTACTTGCAGCGTCGTAAATATGAAATTCTGAATGATATTAGCTGTATTTTTTTACTCTCCTTATGTCACATGTTCAATGTGAACCACCATTAAATGTGCAAGATTCAAACCAACACCAATGCATTGTCCATGTCTCCGAAGATATGTAAGGTTGAAATCGACAGCAATGCCTACTCCCTTGTTTCCGGAAATTCAATAAAATATTTTCAGTAGAGGCATGATAAATGGACTCGCTTTCTAGCGTCATAATATGAAATTCTTAATGATATTCACTGTGTTAAGATTTGCTCCTTTCAGATAACATATAATGTGAACTACTATTAAATGTGCAAGATTCGAAGCAAGACGAATGTACCTCGCCTGTTTCCAGAGATTCAATGAAACATTTTCAGTAGAGAAATGAATAATATACTCGCCTTGTAGCGTCGTAAATATGAAAAGCTTTATTATATTCACGGAATTTAGTTTTGCTTTCCACATATCACATGTTCATTGGGAACCACTATTAAATGTGAAAGATTTACCCAACACCAATGCATTGTTCCTTTTTGTGGAGATTCAATGAAACATTTTCAGTAGAGAAATGAATAATATACTCGCCTTGTAGCGTCGTAAATATGAAAAGCTTTATTATATTCACGGAATTTAGTTTTGCTTTCCACATATCACATGTTCATTGGGAACCACTATTAAATGTGAAAGATTTACCCAACACCAATGCATTGTTCCTTTTTGCGGAGATTCGATGAAACATTTTCTGTAGAGAAATGAATAATATACTCGCCTTGTAGCGTCGTAAATATGAAAAGCTTTATTATATTCACGGAATTTAGTTTTGCTTTCCACATATCACATGTTCATTGGGAACCACTATTAAATGTGAAAGATTTACCCAACACCAATGCATTGTTCCTTTTTGCGGAGATTCGATGAAACATTTTCAGTAGAGAATGAATAATATACTCGCCTTGTAGCGTCGTAAATATGAAAAGCTTTATTATATTCACGGAATTTAGTTTTGCTTTCCACATATCACATGTTCATTGGGAACCACTATTAAATGTGAAAGATTTACCCAACACCAATGCATTGTTTCTTTGCGGAGATTCGATGAAACATTTTCAGTAGAGAAATGAATAATATACTCGCCTTGTAGCGTCGTAAATATGAAAAGCTTTATTATATTCACGGAATTTAGTTTTGTTTTCCACATATCACATGTTCATTGGGAACCACTATTAAATGTGAAAGATTTACCCAACACCAATGCATTGTTCCTTTTTGCGGAGATTCGATGAAACATTTTCAGTAGAGGAAGGATGAAATGACTTGCTTACTAGCGTCGTAAATATGAATTTCCTAATAATATTCACTGTGTTTAGTTTTACTCGCTTTACGTTACAAGACCAATGTGAACCACCATTACATGTGCAAGATTCAAACGAACATCAATGCATCGACCCTGTTTCCGGATATTTAATGAATCATTTTCAGTAAAGAAAAGAATGATTGAACTCGCTTTGTAGCGACGTAAATACGAAAAACTTAATAATATTCATTTTGTTTAGATTTGCTCTTTTCATGTTACATGTTTAATGTGAACCACCATTAAATGTACAAGGTTGATATCAACAGCAATGCCTACTCCCTGTTTCACTGTAACATTTTCAGTAGAGGAAGGAATAATGTACTCGCCTTGTTGGGTCGTAAATATGAAATGATTAATGGTATTCACTATGTTTAGGTTTGCTCTCATAATGTCATATGTTCAATGGGAATTTCTTAATGATATTCACTGTTTTTAGTTTTGCTCTGTTTATGTTACATGTTTAATGTAAACCATCATTAAATGTGCAACATTCTAAAACAACACGAAATCATCGTCTCTTAAAATCTTAATGATATTCACTAAATTTAGTTGTATTCTCTTCAAGGCACATGTTCAATGTGAACCACCATTAAATGTGCAAGATTCGAACAGACACGAATGCATCGTCTTTGTTTCTGGAGATTCAATGAAAGATTTTAAATAACGAAGGGATAAATAGACTCGCCTTGTAGCGTCATAAATATGAAATTCTTAACATTACGCACTATATTTAGTTTTTCTCTCTTCATGTCACATTTTTAATATGAACCACCATTAAAACTAACAACAATCTGAAGATTCAATGAAACATTTTCAGTAGAAGAAGGATGAATAGACTCGTCTTGTAGCGTCGTAAATATGAAATTCTTTATGATATTTGCTGTTTAGTTTTTTCTCTTTTTTCACGTCATGTTTAATGTAAACCAACATTAAATATGCAATATTCAAACCAATGTAAATGCATCTTCCCTGTTCCCAAAGATCTAATGAAATATTTTCCGAAACGAAAGGATGAACGGAGTCAACTTGTAGCGTCGTATGGATTAAATACATAATGATATTAACCGTGTTTATTTTTTTTCTTCATCTCACTTTTTTCAATATCGACCACTATAAAATGTGCACTATTTAAACGAATACCAATGCATTGTCCCTGTTTTTGGAGATTCAAAGTAACATTTTCAATAGCGGAAGGATGAATGGGTTGTAGCGTCGTTAATATAAAATACTTAATTATATTCACTGCTTAGTTTTGCTATCTTTATATCACATGTTCAATGTAAACCACCATTAAATGTGCAAGATCCAAACCGACACCAATGCATCTTCCCTGTTTCCGGAGATTCAAATGAATCATTTTCAGTAGAGAAAGGATCAACGACTTCGACTTGTGTCGTCGTAAATACGAAATTTTAAATATGCTATATTAGAACAAATACCAATGCATCGTCCCTGTTTCCGGAGTGAAATATTTTACGAATGGGAAGACGAATGAATTCGCATGGTAGCCTCGTAAGGATGAAATACTTAATGATATTAACTGTGTTTATTTTGTCTTTCTTCATCTCACTTGTTCAATGTCGACCACCATAAAATTTGCAAGATTAAACTCAATACCAATGAATCGTCCCAGGTTCTGGGGATTCAAGGAAACATTTTCAGTAGAGGAAAGATGAATGGGCAACGGTTGTAGCGCTTTTAATATAAAATACTTACTTATATTCACTGTTTAGTTTTGCTCCCTTTTTTATATCACATATTCAATATAAACCACCATTAAATGAGCAACATTCAAAACAGCACGAATTCATCGTACTTAACTTCTTAATGATATTCACTAAATTAAGTTTGCTCTTTTAATGTTACATGTTCAACGGGAACCATATATAAATTTCCAAGATTCAAACCGACACCAGTGCATCGTCACTGTTTCCGGAGATTCAATGAAACATTTTTAGTAGGGAAAAGAAGGAATGGACTCGCCTTGTAGCGTCGTAAATATGAATAAATTTATAATGATATTCACTCTATTTAGTTTTTCTCACTTCATATAATACATCCAATGTGAAAAATCATTAAAGGTGCAAGATTATAGCCAATAACAATGCATCGTCCTACTTTCCGGAGATTCAATAAAGGTTTTTTAATAGAGGAAGGATGAATGGACTCTCTTGTAGCGTCGTAAATATGAATTTTTTAATGGTATTCAATTTATTTAGTTTTTCTCACTTCATATAATACGTTCAATGTGAAAAATCATTAAAGGTGCAGATTATAGCCAAGTAACAATGCATCGTCCTACTTTCCGGAGATTCAATAAAGGTTTTTTAATAGAGGAAGGATGAATGGACTCTCTTGTATGTCGTAAATATGAATTTTTTAATGATATTAACTCTATTTAGTTTTTTCTCACTTCATATAATACGTTCAATGTGAAAAATCATTAAAGGTGCAAGATTATAACCAATAACAATGCATCGTCCTACTTTCCGGAGATTCAATAAAGGTTTTTTAATAGAGGAAGGATGAATGGACTCCTTGTAGCGTCGTAAATATGAATTTTTTAATGATATTCACTCTATTTAGTTTTTCTCACTTCATATAATACGTTCAATGTGAAAAATCATTAAAGGTGCAAGATTATAGCCAATAACAATGCATCGTCCTACTTTCCGGAGATTCAATAAAGGTTTTTTAATAGAGGAAGGATGAATGGGCTCTCTTTGTAGCGTCGTAAATATGAATTTTTTAATGATATTAACTCTATTTAGTTTTTCTCTACTTCATATAATACGTTCAATGTGAAAAATCATTAAAGGTGCAAGATTATAGCCAATAACAATGCATCGTCCTACTTTCCGAGATTCAATAAAGGTTTTTTAGTAGAGGAAGGATGAATGGACTCTCTTTGTAGCGTCGTAAATATGAATTTTTTAATGATATTCACTCTATTTAGTTTTTCACTTCATATAATACGTTCAATGTGAAAAATCATTAAAGGTGCAAGATTATAGCCAATAACAATGCATCGTCCTACTTTCCGGAGATTCAATAAAGGTTTTTTAATAGAGGAAGGATGAATGGACTCTCTTTGTAGTCGTAAATATGAATTTTTTAATGATATTCACTCTATTTAGTTTTTCTCACTTCATATAATACGTTCAATGTGAAAAATCATTGAAGGTGCAAGATTATAGCCAATAACAATGCATCGTCCTACTTTCCGGAGATTCAATAAAGGTTTTTTAGTAGAGGAAGGATGAATGGACTCTCTTGTAGCGTCGTAAATATGAATTTTTTAATGATATTCACTCTATTTAGTTTTTCTCACTTCATATAATAGGTTCAATGTGAAAAATCATTAAAGGTGCAAGATTATAGCCAATAACAATGCATCGTGCTACTTTCCGGAGATTCAATAAAGGTTTTTTAATAGAGGAAGGATGAATGGACTCTCTTGTAGCGTCGTAAATATGAATTTTTTAATGATATTCACTCTATTTAGTTTTTCTCACTTCATATAATACGTTCAATGTGAAAATCATTAAAGGTGCAAGATTATAGCCAATAACAATGCATCGTCCTACTTTCCGGAGATTCAATAAAGGTTTTTTAATAGAGGAAGGATGAATGGACTCTCTTTGTAGCGTCGTAAATATGAATTTTTTAATGATATTCACTCTATTTAGTTTTTCACTTCATATAATACGTTCAATGTGAAAAATCATTAAAGGTGCAAGATTATAGCCAATAACAATGCATCGTCCTACTTTCCGGAGATTCAATAAAGGTTTTTTAATAGAGGAAGGATGAATGGGCTCTCTTTGTAGCGTCGTAAATATGAATTTTTTAATGATATTAACTCTATTTAGTTTTTCTCACTTCATATAATACGTTCAATGTGAAAAATCATTAAAGGTGCAAGATTATAGCCAATAACAATGCATCGTCCTACTTTCCGGAGATTCAATAAAGGTTTTTTAATAGAGGAAGGATGAATGGACTCTCTTTGTAGCGTCGTAAATATGAATTTTTTAATGATATTCACTCTATTTAGTTTTTCTCACTTCATATAATGTTCAATGTGAAAAATCATTAAAGGTGCAAGATTATAGCCAATAACAATGCATCGTCCTACTTTCCGGAGATTCAATAAAGGTTTTTTAATAGAGGAAGGGATGAATGGACTCTCTTTGTAGCGTCGTAAATATGAATTTTTTAATGATATTCACTCTATTTAGTTTTTCTCACTTCATATAATACGTTCAATGTGAAAAAAATCATTAAAGGTGCAAGATTATAGCCAATAACAATGCATCGTCCTACTTTCCGGAGATTCAATAAAGGTTTTTTAATAGAGAAGGATGAATGGGCTCTCTTTGTAGCGTCGTAAATATGAATTTTTTAATGATATTAACTCTATTTAGTTTTTCTCACTTCATATAATACGTTCAATGTGAAAAATCATTAAAGGTGCAAGATTATAGCCAATAACAATGCATCGTCCTACTTTCCGGAGATTCAATAAAGGTTTTTTAATAGAGGAAGGATGAATGGACTCTCTTTGTAGCGTCGTAAATATGAATTTTTTAATGATATTCACTCTATTTAGTTTTTCTCACTTCATATAATACGTTCAATGTGAAAAATCATTAAAGGTGCAAGATTATAGCCAATAACAATGCATCGTCCTACTTTCCGAGATTCAATAAAGGTTTTTTTAGTAGAGGAAGGATGAATGGACTCTTGTAGCGTCGTAAATATGAATTTTTTAATGATATTCACTCTATTTAGTTTTTCTCACTTCATAATACGTTCAATGTGAAAAAAATCATTAAAGGTGCAAGATTATAGCCAATAACAATGCATCGTCCTACTTTCCGAGATTCAATAAAGGTTTTTTAATAGAGGAAGGATGAATGGACTCTCTTGTAGCGTCGTAAATATGAATTTTTTAATGATATTCACTCTATTTAGTTTTTCTCACTTCATATAATACGTTCAATGTGAAAAATCATTAAAGGTGCAAGATTATAGCCAATAACAATGCATCGTCCTACTTTCCGAGATTCAATAAAGGTTTTTAGTAGAGGAAGGATGAATGGACTCTCATTGTAGCGTCGTAAATATGAATTTTTTAATGATATTCACTCTATTTAGTTTTTCTCACTTCATATAATAGGTTCAATGTGAAAATCATTAAAGGTGCAAGATTATAGCTAATAACAATGCATCGTCCTACATTCCGGAGATTGAATAAAGGTTTTTTAATAGAGGAAGGATGAATGTACTCTCTTTCTGGCGTCGTAAATATGAATTTTTTTAATGATAGTCACTCTATTTAGTTTTTCTCACTTCATATAATAGGTTCAATGTGAAAAATCACAAAGGTGCAAGATTATAGCCAATAACAATGCATCGTGCTACTTTCCGGAGATTCAATAAAGGTTTTTTAATATAGCGATGAATGGACTTTGTAGCGTCGTAAATATGAATTTTTTAATGATATTCACTTCATTTAGTTTTTCTCACTTCATATAATACGTTCAATGTGAAAAATCATTAAAGGTGCAAGATTATAGCCAATAACAATGCATCGTCCTATCTTCCGGAGATTCAATAAAGGTTTTTTAGTAGAGGAAGGATGAATGGACTCTCTTTGTAGCGTCGTAAATATGAATTTTTTAATGATATTCACTCTATTTAGTTTTTCTCACTTCATATAATAGGTTCAATGAAAAAATCATTAAAGGTGCAAGATTATAGCCAATAACAATGCATCGTCCTACTTTCCGGAGATTCAATAAAGGTTTTTTAATAGAGGAAGGATGAATGGACTCTCTTTGTAGCGTCGTAAATATGAATTTTTTAATGATATTCACTCTATTTAGTTTTTCTCACTTCATATAATACGTTCAATGTGAAAAATCATTAAAGGTGCAAGATTATAGCCAATAACAATGCATCGTCCTACTTTCCGGAGATTCAATAAAGGTTTTTTAATAGAGGAAGGATGAATGGACTCTCTTTGTAGCGTCGTAAATATGAATTTTTTAATGATATTCACTTATTTAGTTTTTCTCACTATATAATACGTTCAATGTGAAAAATCATTAAAGGTGCAAGATTATAGCCAATAACAATGCATCGTCCTACTTTCCGGAGATTCAATAAAGGTTTTTTAAATAGAGGAAGGATGAATGGGCTCTCTTTGTAGCGTCGTAAATATGAATTTTTTAATGATATTAACTCTATTTAGTTTTTCTCACTTCATATAATACGTTCAAATGTGAAAAATCATTAAAGGTGCAAGATTATAGCCAATAACAATGCATCGTCCTACTTTCCGGAGATTCATTGTTAGTTTTTTAATAGAGGAAGGATGAATGGACTCTCTTTGTAGCGTCGTAAATATGAATTTTTTAATGATATTCACTCTATTTAGTTTTTCTCACTTCATATAATACGTTCAATGTGAAAAATCATTAAAGGTGCAAGATTATAGCCAATAAATAACGCATCGTCCTACTTTCCGGAGATTCAATAAAGGTTTTTTAATAGAGGAAGGATGAATGGACTCTTTGTAGCGTCGTAAATATGAATTTTTTAATGATATTCACCTTATTTAGTTTTTCTCACTTCATATAATACGTTCAATGTGAAAAATCATTAAAGGTGCAAGATTATAGCCAATAACAATGCATCGTCCTACTTTCCGGAGATTCAATAAAAGGTTTTTTAATAGAGGAAGGATGAATGGGCTCTCTTTGTAGCGTCGTAAATATGAATTTTTTAATGATATTAACTCTATTTAGTTTTTCTCACTTCATATAATACGTTCAATGTGAAAATCATTAAAGGTGCAAGATTATAGCCAATAACAATGCATCGTCCTACTTTCCGGAGATTCAATAAAGGTTTTTTAATAGAGGGAAGGATGAATGGACTCTTTGTAGCGTCGTAAATATGAATTTCTTTTAATGATATTCACTCTATTTAGTTTTTTTCTCTAATTTCCATATAATACGTTCAATGTGAAAAATCATTAAAGGTGCAAGATTATAGCCAATAACAATGCATCGTCCTACTTTCCGGAGATTCAATAAAGGTTTTTTTAGTAGAGGAAGGATGAATGGACTCTCTTTGTAGCGTCGTAAATATGAATTTTTTAATGATATTCACTTCATTTAGTTTTTCTCACTTCATATAATACGTTCAATGTGAAAAATCATTAAAGGTGCAAGATTATAGCCAATAACAATGCATCGTCCTACTTTCCGGAGATTCAATAAAGGTTTTTTAATAGAGGAAGGATGAATGGACTCTCTTTGTAGCGTCGTAATATGAATTCTTTAATGATATTCACTCTATTTAGTTTTTCTCACTTCATATAATACGTTCAATGTGAAAAAAATCATTAAAGGTGCAAGATTATAGCCAATAACAATGCATCGTCCTACTTTCCGAGATTCAATAAAGGGTTTTTTTTTAGTAGAGGAATAATGAATGGACTCTCATTGTAGCGTCGTAAATATGAATTTTTTAATGATATTCACTCTATTTAGTTTTTCTCACTTCATATAATAGGTTCAATGTGAAAAAAATCATTAAAGGTGCAAGATTATAGCCAATAACAATGCATCGTCCTACATTCCGGAGATTCAATAAAGGTTTTTTAATAGAGGAAGGATGAATGTACTCTTTCTGGCGTCGTAAATATGAATTTTTTTATTGATAGTCACTCTATTTAGTTTTTTCTCACTTCATATAATAGGTTCAATGTGAAAAAACGCTTAAAGGTGCAAGATTATAGCCAATAACAATGCATCGTGCTACTTTCCGGAGATTCAATAAAGGTTTTTTAATAGAGGAAGGATGAATGGACTCTCTTTGTAGCGTCGTAAATATGAATTTTTTAATGATATTCACTCTATTTAGTTTTTCTCACTTCATATAATACGTTCAATGTGAAAAATCATTAAAGGTGCAAGATTATAGCCAATAACAATGCATCGTCCTACTTTCCTGGAGATTCAATAAAGTTTTTTTAATAGAGGACGGATGAATGGACTTCTTGTAGCGTCGTAAATATGAATTTTTTTAATGATATTCACTCTATTTAGTTTTTCTCACTTCATATAATACGTTCAATGTGAAAAATCATTAAAGGTGCAAGATTATAGCCAATAACAATGCATCGTCCTACTTTCCGGAGATTCAATAAAGCGTTTTTTAGTAGAGGAAGGATGAATGGACTCTCTTTGTAGCGTCGTAAATATGAATTTCTTAATGATATTCACTCTATTTAGTTTTTCTCACTTCATATAATACGTTCAATGTGAAAAATCATTAAAGGTGCAAGATTATAGCCAATAACAATGCATCGTCCTACTTTCCGAGATTCAATAAAGGTTTTTTTAATAGAGGAAGGATGAATGGACTGTCTTTGTAGCGTCGTAAATATGAATTTTAATGATATTCACTCTATTTAGTTTTTCTCTACTTCATATAATACGTTCAATGTGAAAAATCATTAAAGGTGCAAGATTATAGCCAATAACAATGCATCGTCCTACATTCCGGAGATTCAATAAAGGTTTTTTAATAGAGGAAGGATGAATGGACTGTCTTTGTAGCGTCGTAAATATGAATTTTTTAATGATATTCACTCTATTTAGTTTTTCTCACTTCATATAATACGTTCAATGTGAAAAAATCATTAAAGGTGCAAGATTATAGCCAATAACAATGCATCGTCCTACTTTCCGGAGATTCAATAAAGGTTTTTTAATAGAGGAAGGATGAATGGACTGTCTTTGTAGCGTCGTAAATATGAATTTTTTAATGATATTCACTCTGTTTAGTTTTTCTCACTTCATATAATACGTTCAATGTGAAAAATCATTAAAGGTGCAAGATTATAGCCAATAACAATGCATCGTCCTACTTTCCGGAGATTCAATAAAGATTTTTAAATGAGGAAGGATGAATGGACTCTCTTTGTATGTCGTAAATATGAATTTTTTTAATGATATTCACTCTATTTAGTTTTTCTCACTTCATATAATACGTTCAATGTGAAAAATCATTAAAGGTGCAAGATTATAGCCAATAACAATGCATCGTCCTACTTTCCGAGATTCAATAAAGGTTTTTTAATAACGGAAGGATGAATGGACTCTCTTTGTAGCGTCGTAAATATGAATTTTTTAATGATATCACTCTATTTAGTTTTTCTCACTTCATATAATACGTTCAATGTGAAAAATCATTAAAGGTGCAAGATTATAGCCAATAACAATGCATCGTCCTACATTCCGGAGATTCAATAAAGTTTTTTTAATAGAGGACGGATGAATGGACTCTCTCTTTGTAGCGTCGTAAATATGAATTTTTTAATGATATTCACTTCATTTAGTTTTTCTCACTTCATATAATACGTTCAATGTGAAAAATCATTAAAGGTGCAAGATTATAGCCAATAACAATTCATCGGCCCTACTTTCCGGAGATTCAATAAAGATTTTTAAATGAGGAAGGATGAATGAATTCTCTTTGTAGCGTCGTAAATATGAATTTTTTAATGATATTCACTCTATTTAGTTTTTCTCACTTCATATAATACGTTCAATGTGAAAAATCATTAAAGGTGCAAGATTATAGCCAATAACAATGCATCGTCCTACTTTCCGGAGATTCAATAAAGGTTTTTTAATAGAGGAAGGATGAATGGACTCTCTTTGTAGCGTCGTAAATATGAATTTTTTAATGATAGTCACTCTATTTAGTTTTTCTTGCTTCATATAATACGTTCAATGTGAAAAAACATTAAAGGTGCAAGATTATAGCCAATAACAATGCATCGTCCTACTTTCCGGAGATTCAATAAAGGTTTTTTAATAGAGGAAGGATGAATGGACTCTCTTTGTAGCGTCGTAAATATGAATTTTTTAATGATATTCACTCTATTTAGTTTTTCTCACTTCATATAATACGTTCACGAAAAAATCATTTGCTTACTCTCTGATTCAATAAAGTTGGGCTTGATGACTTTAGCGTCGTAAATATGAATTTTTTAATGATATTCACTCTATTTAGTTTTTTCACTTCATATAATACGTTCAATGTGAAAAATCATTAAAGGTGCAAGATTATAGCCAATAACAATGCATCGTCCTACTTTCCGGAGATTCAATAAAGGCTTTTTAATAGAGGAAGCATTAATGGACTCTCTTTGTAGCGTCGTAAATATGAATTTTTTAATGATATTCACTTCATTTAGTTTCTTTCACTTCATATAATACGTTCAATGTGAAAAATCATTAAAGGTGCAAGATTATAGCCAATAACAATGCATCGTCCTACTTTCCGGAGATTCAATAAAGGTTTTTTAATAGAGGAAGGATGAATGGACTCTCTTGTAGCGTCGTAAATATGAATTTTTTAATGATATTCACTCTATTTAGTTTTTTCACTTCATATAATACGTTCAATGTGAAAAATCATTAAAGGTGCAAGATTATAGCCAATAACAATGCATCGTCCTGCTTTCCGGAGATTCAATAAAGGTTTTTTAATAGAGGACAGATGAATGGACTCTCTTGTAGCGTCGTAAATATGAATTTTTTAATGATATTCACTTCATTTAGTTTTTCTCACTTCATATAATACGTTCAATGTGAAAAATCATTAAAGGTGCAAGATTATAGCCAATAACAATGCATCGTCCTACTTTCCGGAGATTCAATAAAGGTTTTTTGATAGAGGAAGGATGAATGGACTCTCTTTTGTAGCGTCGTAGTAAATATGAATTTTTTAATGATATTCACTCTATTTAGTTTTTCTCACTTCATATAATACGTTCAATGTGAAAAATCATTAAAGGTGCAAGATTATAGCCAATGACAATGCATCGTTCTACTTTCCGGAGATTCAATAAAGGTTTTTTAATAGAGCAAGGATGAATTGACTCTCGTAGCGTCGTAAATATGAATTTTTTAATGATATTCACTCTATTTAGTTTTTTTCACTCATATAATACGTTCAATGTGAAAAATCATTAAAGGTGCAAGATTATATCCAATAACATTGACTCGTCCTACTTTCCGGAGATTCAATAAAGTTTTTTTTAGTAGAGGAAGGATGAATGGACTTCTTTGTAGCGTCGTAAATATGAATTTTTAATGATATTCACTCTATTTAGTTTTTCTCACTTCATATAATACATTCAATGTGAAAATCATTAAAGGTGCAAGATTATAGCCAATAACAATGCATCGTCCTACTTTCCGAGATTCAATAAAGGTTTTTTACTAGAGGAAGGGATGAATGGACTCTCTTTGTAGCGTCGTAAATATGAATTTTTTAATGATAGTCACTCTATTTAGTTTTTCTCACTTCATATAGTACGTTCAATGTGAAAAATCATTAAAGGTGCAAGATTATAGCCAATAACAATGCATCGTCCTACTTTCCGGAGATTCAATAAAGGTTTTTTACTAGAGGAAGGATGAAAATGGACTCTCTTTGTAGCGTCGTAAATATGAATTTTTTAATGATATTCACTTTATTTAGTTTTTCTCACTTCATATAATACGTTCAATGTGAAAAATCATTAAAGGTGCAAGATTATAGCCAATAACAATGCATCGTCCTACTTTCCGGAGATAGAGATTCAATAAAGTTTTTTTAATAGAGGACGGATGAATGGACTCTCTTGTAGCGTCGTAAATATGAATTTTAATGATATTCACTCTATTTAGTTTTTCTCACTTCATATAATACGTTCAATGTGAAAAATCATTAAAGGTGCAAGATTATAGCCAATAACAATGCATCGTCCTACTTTCCCGAGATTCAATAAAGGTTTTTTAGTAGAGGAAGGATGAATGGACTCTTTGTAGCGTCGTAAATATGAATTTTTTAATGATATTCACTCTATTTAGTTTTTCTCATCATATAATACGTTCAATGTGAAAAATCATTAAAGGTGCAAGATTATAGCCAATAACAATGCATCGTCCTACTTTCCGGAGATTCAATAAAGGTTTTTTAATAGAGGAAGGATGAATGGACTGTCTTTGTAGCGTCGTAAATATGAATTTTTTAATGATATTCACTCTATTTAGTTTTTCTCAATTCATATAATACGTTCAATGTGAAAAATCATTAAAGGTGCAAGATTATACACAACAATGCATCGTCCTACTTTCCGGAGATTCAATAAAGGTTTTTTAATAGAGGAAGGATGAATGGACTGTCTTTGTAGCGTCGTAAATATGAATTTTTTAATTGATATTCACCTACGGTTTTTCTCACTTCATATAATACGTTCAATGTGAAAAAAAAATCATTAAAGGTGCAAGATTATAGCCAATAACAATGCATCGTCCTACTTTCCGGAGATTCAATAAAGGTTTTTTAATAGAGGAAGGATGAATGGACTGTCTTTGTAGCGTCGTAAATATGAATTTTTTAATGATATTCACTCGTTTAGTTTTTCTCACTTCATATAATACGTTCAATGTGAAAAATCATTAAAGGTGCAAGATTATAGCCAATAACAATGCATCGTCCTACTTTCCGGAGATTCAATAGCATTTAAATGAGGAAGGATGAATGGACTCTTCTTTGTAGCGTCGTAAATATGAATTTTTTAATGATATTCACTCTATTTAGTTTTTCTCACTTCATATAATACGTTCAATGTGAAAAATCATTAAAGGTGCAAGATTATAGCCAATAACAATGCATCGTCCTACTTTCCGGAGATTCGTAATAAAGGTTTTTTAATAACGGAAGGATGAATGGACTCTCTTTGTAGCGTCGTAAATATGAATTTTTAATGATAGTCACTCTATTTAGTTTTTCTCACTTCATATAATACGTTCAATGTGAAAAATCATTAAAGGTGCAAGATTATAGCCAATAACAATGCATCGTCCACATTCCGGAGATTCAATAAAGTTTTTTTAATAGAGGACGGATGAATGGACTCTCTTTGTAGCGTCGTAAATATGAATTTTTTAATGATATTCACTCTATTTAGTTTTTCTCACTTCATATAATACGTTCAATGTGAGAAATCATTAAAGGTGCAAGATTATAGCCAATAACAATTCATCGTCCTACTTTCCGGAGATTCAATAAAGATTTTTAAATGAGGGAAGGATGAATGGACTCTCTTTGCAGTAGCGTCGTAAATATGAATTTTTTAATGATATTCACTTCATTTAGTTTTTCTCACTTCATATAATACGTTCAATGTGAAAAAATCATTAAAGGTGCAAGATTATAGCCAATAACAATGCATCGTCCTACTTTCCGGAGATTCAATAAAGGTTTTTTAATAGAGGAAGGATGGACTCTCTTTGTAGCGTCGTAAATATGAATTTTTTAATGATAGTCACTCTATTTAGTTTTTCTTGCTTCATATAATACGTTCAATGTGAAAAAACATTAAAGGTGCAAGATTATAGTCAATAACAATGCATCGTCCTACTTTCCGGAGATTCAATAAAGGTTTTTTAATAGAGGAAGGATGAATGGACTCTCTTTGTAGCGTCGTAAATATGAATTTTTTAATGATATTCACTCTATTTAGTTTTTCTCACTTCATATAATACGTTCAATGTGAAAAATCATTAAAGGTGCAAGATTATAGCCAATAACAATGCATCGTCCTACTTTCCGAGATTCAATAAAGGTTTTTTGATAGAGGAAGGGATGAATGGACTCTTTTGTAGCGTCGTAAATATGAATTTTTTAATGATATTCACTCTATTTAGTTTTTTTCACTTCATATAATACGTTCAATGTGAAAAATCATTAAAGGTGCAAGATTATAGCCAATAACAATGCATCGTCCTACTTTCCGGAGATTCAATAAAGGTTTTTTAATAGAGGAAGCATTAATGGACTCACTTTGTAGCGTCGTAAATATGAATTTTAATGATATTCACTCTATTTAGTTTTTCTCACTTCATATAATACGTTCAATGTGAAAAATCATTAAAGGTGCAAGATTATAGCCAATAACAATGCATCGTCCTACTTTCCGGAGATTCAATAAAGTGTTTTAATAGAGGAAGGATGAATGGACTCTCTTTGTAGCGTCGTAAATATGAATTTTTTAATGATATTCACTCTATTTAGTTTTTCTCACTTCATATAATACGTTCAATGTGAAAAATCATTAAAGGTGCAAGATTATAGCCAATAACAATGCATCGTCCTGCTTTCCGGAGATTCAATAAAGGTTTTTTAATAGAGGACAGATGGACTCTCTTTGTAGCGTCGTAAATATGAATTTTTTAATGATATTCAATTTGGTTTAGTTTTTCTCACTTCATATAATACGTTCAATGTGAAAAATCATTAAAGGTGCAAGATTATAGCCAATAACAATGCATCGTCCTACTTTCCGAGATTCAATAAAGGTTTTTTGATAGAGGAAGGATGAATGACTTTTGTAGCGTCGTAAATATGAATTTTTTAATGATATTCACTCTATTTAGTTTTTCTCACTTCATATAATACGTTCAATGTGAAAAATCATTAAAGGTGCAAGATTATAGCCAATGACAATGCATCGTTCTACTTTCCGGAGATTCAATAAAGGTTTTTTAATAGAGCAAGATGAATTGACTTCTCTTTGTAGCGTCGTAAATATGAATTTTTTAATGATATTCACTCTATTTAGTTTTTCTCACTCATATAATACGTTCAATGTGAAAAATCATTAAAGGTGCAAGATTATAT
Source organism: Ascarosepion bandense (assembly GCA_037127315.1). NCBI lineage: Eukaryota > Metazoa > Mollusca > Cephalopoda > Sepiida > Sepiidae > Ascarosepion > Ascarosepion bandense. The sequence continues at coordinate 23,005 of JBBBDQ010013376.1, forward strand.
CCAATAACATTGACTCGTCCTACTTTCCGGAGATTCAATAAAGTTTTTTTAGTAGAGGAAGGATGAATGGACTCTTTGTAGCGTCGTAAATATGAATTTTTAATGATATTCACTCTATTTAGTTTTTCTCACTTCATATAATACATTCAATGTGAAAATCATTAAAGGTGCAAGATTATAGCCAATAACAATGCATCGTCCTACTTTCCGGAGATTCAATAAAGGTTTTTTACTAGAGGAAGGATGAATGGACTCTCTTTGTAGCGTCGTAAATATGAATTTTTTAATGATAGTCACTCTATTTAGTTTTTCTCACTTCATATAGTACGTTCAATGTGAAAAATCATTAAAGGTGCAAGATTATAGCCAATAACAATGCATCGTCCTACTTTCCGGAGATTCAATAAAGGTTTTTTACTAGAGGAAGGATGAATGGACTCTCTTTGTAGCGTCGTAAATATGAATTTTTTAATGATAGTCACTCTATTTAGTTTTTCACACTTCATATAATACGTTCAATGTTAAAAATCATTAAAGGTGCAAGATTATAGCCAAAAACAATGCATCGTCCTACTTTCCGAGATTCAATAAAGGTTTTTTAATAGAAGAAGATGAATGGACTCTCTTTGTAGCGTCGTAAATATGATTTTTTTAATGATAGTCAATTTCATTTAGTTTTTCTCACTTCATATAATACGTTCAATGTGAAAAATCATTAAAGGTGCAAGATTATAGCCAATAACAATGCATCGTCCTACTTTCCGGAGATTCAATAAAGGTTTTTCTAGTAGAGGAAGGATGAATGGACTCTTTAGCGTCGTAAATATGAATTTTAATGATAATCGCTCTATTTAGTTTTTCTCACTTCATATAATACGTTCAATGTGAAAAATCATTAAAGGTGCAAGATTATAGCCAATAACAATGCATCGTGCTACTTTCCGGAGATTCAATAAAGGTTTTTTGATAGAGGAAGGATGAATGGACTCTCTTTGTAGCGTCGTAAATATGAATTTTTTAATGATATTCACTCTATTTAGTTTTTCTCACTTCATATAATACGTTCAATGTGAAAAATCATTAAAGGTGCAAGATTATAGCCAATAACAATGCATCGTCCTACTTTCCGGAGATTCAATAAAGTTTTTTTAATAGAGTGACGGATGAATGGACCTCTTTTGTAGCGTCGTAAATATGAATTTTTTAATGGTATTCACTCTATTTAGTTTTTCTCACTTCATATAATACGTTCAATGTGAAAAAATCATTAAAGGTGCAAGATTATAGCCAATAACAATGCATCGTCCTACTTTCCGGAGATTCAATAAAGATTTTTAAATGAGGAAGGATGAATGGACTCTCTTTGTAGCGTCGTAAATATGAATTTTTTAATGATATTCACTCTATTTAGTTTTTCTCACTTCATATAATACGTTCAATGTGAAAAATCATTAAAGGTGCAAGATTATAGCCAATAACAATGCATCGTCCTACTTTCCGGAGATTCAATAAAGGTTTTTTAATAGAGGAAGGATGAATGGACTCTTTGTAGCGTCGTAAATATGAATTTTTTAATGATAGTCACTCTATTTAGTTTTTCTCACTTCATATAATAGGTTCAATGTGAAAAATCATTAAAGGTGCAAGATTATAGCCAAAAACAATGCATCGTCCTACTTTCCGGAGATTCAATAAAGGTTTTTTAATAGAGGAAGGATGAATGGACTCTCTTTGTAGCCTCGTAAATATGAATTTTACGATATTCACTCTATTTAGTTTTTTCACTTCATATAATACGTTCAATGTGAAAAATCATTAAAGGTGCAAGATTATAGCCAATAACAATGCATCGTCCTACTTTCCGGAGATTCAATAAAGGTTTTTTAATAGAGGAAGGATGAATGGACTCTTGTAGCGTCGTAAATATGAATTTTTTAATGGTATTCACTCTATTTAGTTTTTCTCACTTCATATAATACGTTCAATGTGAAAATCATTAAAGGTGCAAGATTATAGCCAATAACAATGCATCGTCCTACTTTCCGGAGATTCAATAAAGGTTTTTTAATAGAGGAAGGATGAATGGACTCTTGTAGCCTCGTAAATATGAATTTTAATGATATTCACTCTATTTAGTTTTTCTCACTTCATATAATACGTTCAATGTGAAAAATCATTAAAGGTGCAAGATTATAGCCAATAACAATGCATCGTCCTACTTTCCGAGATTCAATAAAGGTTTTTTAATAGAGGAAGGATGAATGGACTCTCTTTGTAGCGTCGTAAATATGAATTTTTTAATGATAGTCACTCTATTTAGTTTTTCTCACTTCATATAATACGTTCAATGTGAAAAATCATTAAAGGTGCAAGATTATAGCCAATAACAATGCATCGTCCTACTTTCCGGAGATTCAATAAAGGTTTTTCAGTAGAGGAAGGATGAATGGACTTCTTTGTAGCGTTGTAAATATGAATTTTTTAATGATATTCACTCTATTTAGTTTTTCTCACTTCATATAATACGTTCAATGTGAAAAATCATTAAAGGTGCAAGATTATAGCCAATAACAATGCATCGTCCTACATTCCGGAGATTCAATAAAGGTTTTTTAATAGAGGAAGCATGAATGGACTCCTCTTTGTAGCGTCGTAAATATGAATTTTTTAATGATATTCACTCTATTTAGTTTTTCTCACTTCATATAATACGTTCAATGTGAAAAATCATTAAAGGTGCAAGATTATAGCCAATAACAATGCATCGTGCTACTTTCCCGAGATTCAATAAAGGTTTTTTAATAGAGGAAGCATGAATGGACTCTCTTTGTAGCGTCGTAAATATGAATTTTTTAATGATATTCACTCTATTTAGTTTTTCTCACTTCATATAATACGTTCAATGTGAAAAATCATTAAAGGTGCAAGATTATAGCCAATAACAATGCATCGTCCTACTTTCCGAGATTCAATAAAGGTTTTTTAATAGAGGAAGGATGAATGGACTCTCTTTGTAGCGTCGTAAATATGAATTTTTTAATGATATTCACTCTATTTAGTTTTTCTCACTTCATATAATACGTTCAATGTGAAAAATCATTAAAGGTGCAAGATTATAGCCAATAACAATGCATCGTCCTACTTTCCGGAGATTCAATAAAAGTTTTTTTAATAGAGGACAGATGAATGGACTCTCTTTGTAGCGTCGTAAATATGAATTTTTTTTAATGATATTCAATTTATTTAGTTTTTTTCACTTCATATAATACGTTCAATGTGAAAAATCATTAAAGGTGCAAGATTATAGCCAATAACAATGCATCGTCCTACTTTCCGGAGATTCAATAAAGGTTTTTTAGTAGAGGAGGGATGAATGGGCTCTCTTTGTAGCGTCGTAAATATGAATTTTTTAATGATATTCACTCTATTTAGTTTTTCTCACTTCATATACGTTCAATGTGAAAAATCATTAAAGGTGCAAGATTATAGCCAATAACAATGCATCGTCCTACTTTTCCGGAGATTCAATAAAGGTTTTTTAATAGAGGAAGGATGAATGGACTCTCTTTGTAGCGTCGTAAATATGAATTTTTTAATGATTGTCACTTCATTTAGTTTTTCTCACTTCATATAATACGTTCAATGTGAAAAATCATTAAAGGTGCAAGATTATAGCCAATAACAATGCATCGTCCTACTTTCCGGAGATTCAATAAAGGTTTTTTAATAGAGGAAGGATGAATGGACTCTTTGTAGCGTCGTAAATATGAATTTTTAATGATATTCACTCTATTTAGTTTTTCTCACTTCATAATACGTTCAATGTGAAAAATCATTAAAGGTGCAAGATTATATCCAATAACATTGACTCGTCCTACTTTCCGGAGATTCAATAAAGTTTTTTTAGTAGAGGAAGGATGAATGGACTCTCTTGTAGCGTCGTAAATATGAATTTTTAATGATATTCACTCTATTTAGTTTTTTTCACTTCATATAATACATTCAATGTGAAAATCATTAAAGGTGCAAGATTATAGCCACAACAATGCATCGCCTACTTTCCGGAGATTCAATAAAGGTTTTTTAGTAGAGGAAGGATGAATGGACTCTCTTTGTAGCGTCGTAAATATGAATTTTTTAATGATAGTCACTCTATTTAGTTTTTCTCACTTCATATAATACGTTCAATGTTAAAAATCATTAAAGGTGCAAGATTATAGCCAAAAACAATGCATCGTCCTACTTTCCGGAGATTCAATAAAGGTTTTTTAATAGAAGAAGGATGAATGGACTCTCTTTGTAGCGTCGTAAATATGAATTTTTTAATGATAGTCACTCTATTTAGTTTTTCTCACTTCATATAATACGTTCAATGTGAAAATCATTAAAGGTGCAAGATTATAGCCAATAACAATGCATCGTCCTACTTTCCGAGATTCAATAAAGCAGTTTTTTAGTAGAGGAAGGATGAATGGACTCCTTTGTAGCGTCGTAAATATGAATTTTTTAATGATAGTCACTCTATTTAGTTTTTTCACTTCATATAATACGTTCAATGTGAAAAATCATTAAAGGTGCAAGATTATAGCTAATAACAATGCATCGTCCTACTTTCCGGAGATTCAATAAAGGTTTTTTAGTAGAGGAAGGATGAATGGACTCCCTTTTGTAGCGTCGTAAATATGAATTTTTTAATGATAGTCACTCTATTTAGTTTTTCTCTACTTCATATAATACGTTCAATGTGAAAAATCATTAAAGGTGCAAGATTATAGCCAATAACAATGCATCGTCCTACTTTCCGGAGATTCAATAAAGGTTTTTTACTAGAGGAAGGATGAATGGACTCTCTTGTGTAGCGTCGTAAATATGAATTTTTTAATGATATTCACTCTATTTAGTTTTTCTCACTTCATATAATACATTCAATGTGAAAATCATTAAAGGTGCAAGATTATAGCCAATAACAATGCATCGTCCTACTTTCCGAGATTCAATAAAGGTTTTTTAGTAGAGGAAGGATGAATGGACTCCCTTTGTAGCGTCGTAAATATGAATTTTTTAATGAATTGATAGTCACTCTATTTAGTTTTTCTCACTTCATATAATACGTCTAATGTGAAAAATCTCCATTAAAGGTGCAAGATTATAGCCAATAACAATGCATCGTCCTACTTTCCTGAGATTCAATAAAGGTTTTTTAGTAGAGGAAGGATGAATGGACTCTCTTTGTAGCGTCGTAAATATGAATTTTTTAATGATAGTCACTCTATTTAGTTTTTTCACTTCATATAATACGTTCAATGTGAAAAATCATTAAAGGTGCAAGATTATAGCCAATAACAATGCATCGTCCTACTTTCCGGAGATTCAATAAAGGTTTTTTACTAGAGGAAGGATGAATGGACTCTCTTGTAGCGTCGTAAATATGAATTTTTTAATGATATTCACTTCATTTAGTTTTTCTCACTTCATATAATACATTCAATGTGAAAATCATTAAAGGTGCAAGATTATAGCCAATAACAATGCATCGTCCTACTTTCCGGAGATTCAATAAAGGTTTTTTAGTAGAGGAAGGATGAATGGACTCTCTTTGTAGCGTCGTAAATATGAATTTTTTAATGATAGTCACTCTATTTAGTTTTTCTCACTTCATATAATACGTTCAATGTGAAAAATCATTAAAGGTGCAAGATTATAGCCAATACAATGCATCGTCCTACTTTCCGGAGATTCAATAAAGGTTTTTTACTAGAGGGAAGGATGAATGGACTCTCTTTGTAGCGTCGTAAATATGAATTTTTTAATGATAGTCACTCTATTTAGTTTTTCTCACTTCATATAATACGTTCAATGTGAAAAATCATTAAAGGTGCAAGATTATAGCCAATAACAATGCATCGTCCTACTTTCCGGAGATTCAATAAAGGTTTTTTAATAGAGGAAAGATGAATGGACTCTCTTGTAGCGTCGTAAATATGAATTTTTTAATGATATTCACTCTATTTAGTTTTTCTCTACTTCATATAATACGTTCAATGTGAAAAATCATTAAAGGTGCAGATTATAGCCAAGCATCAATGTAATGTCCATTTCCAGAGATTCAATAAAGGCTTTTAATGAGAAGTGATGAATTTGACTCTTTAAAGTGCCCAAATATGAATTTTTTAATGATATTCACTCTATTATTTTTACTCGCTTTACGTCACAAGACCAATGTGAACCGCCATTACATATGCAAGATTCAAACGAACATCAATGCATCGACACTGTTTCCGGAGATTCAGTGAAACATTTTCAGAAGAGAAAGATGAATGGAATCATTTCGTAAATATGAAATTAATTATTCAACATATTTAGTTTCGCTCACTTCATGTTATACGTTCAATGTGAACAATGCTTAAATGTGCAAATTATAACCAACACTAAAACAACGTCCTACTTTCCAGGAATTCAATGAACGATTTTAAAGGGCAGGAAGGACATGTACCATTGTAGCATCCTAAATATGAATTTTCAATAACATTCAGCAAATTTAATTTGCTCATTTAATGTCACATGTTCAATAAGAACAATCATTAAATGTAAAAGATTATACCAATGCATAGTCCTACATAAAATATGAAATTTTTAATGATATTCATTGGATTTAGTTTTGCTGTCTTAATGTTACATGTTCAATGGAATCCACCATTAAATGTGAAAGCTTCGAACCAAACCAATGCATCTTTCCCTGTTTCCGAAGATTCAATGAAACATGTTAAGTTTCAAACCAACACGAACGCTTCCATTCCCAGATACTCAATGAAACATTTTTAGAAGAGAAAGGTAAAATGAACTAAATCGTCGTAAAAATAAAATAATTAATGCTAACCCTAACCCTAACCCTAACCCTACCTGCGTTGGTTTATCACTTCAGGTTGCATGTTCAATATTATTTATTCCGCAGTAGTATTAAAGATTTATTACGACATGCATTCCAGTTTTTAATATTTATTTTTTATTTACGATTTTATTCCTGCCGTAATATTTATGATTTATTTACGATATTTATTCCGATATAATATTAATGATTTATTTAAGATATTTATTAAGCCGTAATATTTACATTTATTGACGATATTTATTTCACCATAATATTTATGATTTATTTACAATATTTTAGACTTCGAGGCACATTCATGATTTATTAACGATGTTTCTTCCGCCGTAATATTCACGATTTATTTAAGATACTTCTTTCGCCGTAATATTTATGATTTATTTACAATATTTTTTCGCCGAAATATTTAATTTATTTTGTCGTTAATACCGCCATAGTATTTACGATTTATTTACTATGTTTATTCCTCCGTAATATTTATGATTTATTTACGATATGCATTCTGCCGTAATATTTACACTATTTACGATATATATTTAGCCGTAATATTTATGATATATTTACGATATTTATTCCGCTTAATATTTATGATTTATTTATATTTATTTCGATATAATATTTATGATTTGTTTATGATATTTATTCCACCATTATATATCTTTACGATATTTATTTCGCCGTAATATTTATGATTTATTTACGTTATTTATTCCGCCGTAAAATTTATGATATATTTACGATCTCTATTCCGGCGTATTATTTATAATTAATTTATGATACTTATTCCGCCGTTAAATTCCCAATTTATTTTCGATGTTTATTCCGCCGTAATATTTATCATTCATGTACGATATTTATTTGATATAATGTTTATGATTTATTTACGATATTTATTCTACCGTAATATGTATGATTTATTTACGATATTTATTCCATCATAATATTTATGATTTATTTACGATATTTAATCTGCCAAAATATTTATGAATTATTTACGACATTTATTCCGAAGTAATATTTATTATTTTTTTACGATATTTCGCCGTAATATTCGCAAATTATTTATGATATTTATACCTGCATAAAATGAATGATTCATTTAAAATATTTCTTCCGATATAATATATATGATTAATTTACGATATTTATTCCGCCGTAATATTTATGATTTATTTACGATATTTATTCCGCAAAAATATTTATGATATATTTAATATATTTATTGAGCAGTAATATTTATGATTTATGTACGATATTTATTCCGCGGTAATATTTATGATTTATTTACGATATATATTCCGCCGTATTATTTTTATTTATTTACGATATTTATTCCACCATAATATTTATGATTTATTTATAATGTTTCTCTGCCTTCATATTTATGATTTGTATACGGTATTTATTCCACCGTAATATTTATACAGACTATTTACGATATTTGTTCCGCAGTAGTATTTATGATTTATTTACGATATTTATTCCGCGTAATTTTCATTATTTATTTACGATATTCATTTCGCCGTAATATTAATGATTTATTTATGATATTTATCTGACGTAAACTTTATTATTTATTTACTATATTTTCTTTTCGCCGAAATATTTTAAATTTATTTCCAATGTTTATTCTGCCATAACATTTATGATTTATTTACTATATTTATACCTCCGTAATATTTATGATTTATTTACGATATTTATCGCGCCGTAAAGTTATTATTTATTTACGATATGAATTCCGCCGTAATATTTATAATCATTTAATATATATATTAATGTAATATTTATGATTTATTTATTCCGCTGTAATATTTAAGATTTATTTCCGATATTTCGTCCGCTATAACGTAAACTTTTCCTAAAATTTTTATAATTTATTTCGGGTGGTTATTCCACCA
>JBBBDQ010013377.1:0-29540 GCA_037127315.1 Ascarosepion bandense
AATTTGACCATTTTTAATAACTAATTGTTTAGTATATTAAATTATTAATATGGGTACAGTGGATATTATTAATTATTTAATAAATAATTGTTTAGAAAGTGAATGAAATGTTAATGTAAATAGGGTTTCCTTTTCAATCAATAATTTGACCATTTTTAATAACTAATTGTTTAGTATATTAAATTATTAATATGGGTACAGTGGATATTATTAATTATTTAATAAATAATTGTTTAGAAAGTGAATGAAATGTTAAATGAGAAATGAGGTTTCCTTTTCAATCAAATAATTTGACCATTTTTAATAACTAATTGTTTAGTATATTAAATTATTAATATGGGTACAGTGGATATTATTAATTATTTAATAAATAATTGTTTAGAAAGTGAATGAAATGTTAAATGAAATGAGGTTTCCTTTTCAATCAAATAATTTGACCATTTTTAATAACTAATTGTTTAGTATATTAAATTATTAATATGGGTACAGTGGATATTATTAATTATTTAATAAATAATTGTTTAGAAAGTGAATGAAATGTTAAATGAGAAATGAGGTTTCCTTTTCAATCAAATAATTTGACCATTTTTAATAACTAATTGTTTAGTATATTAAATTATTAATATGGGTACAGTGGATATTATTAATTATTTAATAAATAATTGTTTAGAAAGTGAATGAAATGTTAAATGAGAAATGAGGTTTCCTTTTCAATCAAATAATTTGACCATTTTTAATAACTAATTGTTTAGTATATTAAATTATTAATATGGGTACAGTGGATATTATTAATTATTTAATAAATAATTGTTTAGAAAGTGAATGAAATGTTAAATGAGAAATGAGGTTTCCTTTTCAATCAAATAATTTGACCATTTTTAATAACTAATTGTTTAGTATATTAAATTATTAATATGGGTACAGTGGATATTATTAATTATTTAATAAATAATTGTTTAGAAAGTGAATGAAATGTTAAATGAGAAATGAGGTTTCCTTTTCAATCAAATAATTTGACCATTTTTAATAACTAATTGTTTAGTATATTAAATTATTAATATGGGTACAGTGGATATTATTAATTATTTAATAAATAATTGTTTAGAAAAGTGAATGAAATGTTAAATGAGAAATGAGGTTTCCTTTTCAATCAAATAATTTGACCATTTTTAATAACTAATTGTTTAATATATTAAATTATTAATATGGGTACAGTGGATATTATTAATTATTTAATAAATAATTGTTTAGAAAGTGAATGAAATGTTAAATGAGAAATGAGGTTTCCTTTTCAATCAAATAATTTGACCATTTTTAATAACTAATTGTTTAGTATATTAAATTATTAATATAGGTACAGTGGATATTATTTAATTATTTAATAAATAATTGTTTAGAAAGTGAATGAAATGTTAAATGAGAAATGAGGTTTCCTTTTCAATCAAATAATTTGACCATTTTTAATAACTAATTGTTTAGTATATTAAATTATTAATATGGTACAGTGGATATTATTAATTATTTAATAAATAATTGTTTAGAAAGTGAATGAAATGTTAAATGAGAAATGAGGTTTTCCTTTTCAATCAAATAATTTGACCATTTTTAATAACTAATTGTTTAGTATATTAAATTATTAATATAGGTACAGTGGATATTATTAATTATTTAATAAATAATTGTTTAAGAAAGTGAATGAAATGTTAAATGAGAAATGAGGTTTCCTTTTCAATCAAATAATTTGACCATTTTTAATAACTAATTGTTTAGTATATTAAATTATTAATATGGGTACAGTGGATATTATTAATTATTTAATAAATAATTGTTTAGAAAGTGAATGAAATGTTAAATGAGAAATGAGGTTTCCTTTTCAATCAAATAATTTGACCATTTTTAATAACTAATTGTTTAGTATATTAAATTATTAATATGGGTACAGTGGATATTATTATTCTTTAATAAATAATTGTTTAGAAAGTGAATGAAATGTTAAATGAGAAATGAGGTTTCCTTTTCAATCAAATAATTTGACCATTTTTTAATAACTAATTGTTTAGTATATTAAATTATTAATATGGGTACAGTGGATATTATTAATTATTTAATAAATAATTGTTTAGTGAATGAAATGTTAAATGAAATGAGGTTTCCTTTTCAATCAAATAATTTGACCATTTTTAATAACTAATTGTTTAGTATATTAAATTATTAATATGGGTACAGTGGATATTATTAATTATTTAATAAATAATTGTTTAGAAAGTGAATGAAATGTTAAATGAAAATGAGGTTTCCTTTTCAATCAAATAATTTGACCATTTTTAATAACTAATTGTTTAGTATATTAAATTATTAATATGGGTACAGTGGATATTATTAATTATTTAATAAATAATTGTTTAGAAAGTGAATGAAATGTTAAATGAGAAATGAGGTTTCCTTTTCAATCAAATAATTTGACCATTTTTAATAACTAATTGTTTAGTATATTAAATTATTAATATGGGTACAGTGGATATTATTAATTATTTAATAAATAATTGTTTAGAAAGTGAATGAAATGTTAAATGAGAAATGAGGTTTCCTTTTCAATCAAATAATTTGACCATTTTTAATAACTAATTGTTTAGTATATTAAATTATTAATATGGGTACAGTGGATATTATTAATTATTTAATAAATAATTGTTTTAGAAAGTGAATGAGAAATGTTAAATGAGAAATGAGGTTTCCTTTTCAATCAAATAATTTGACCATTTTTAATAACTAATTGTTTAGTATATTAAATTATTAATAGGTACAGTGGATATTATTAATTATTTAATAAATAATTGTTTAGAAAGTGAATGAAATGTTAAATGAGAAATGAGGTTTCCTTTTCAATCAAATAATTTGACCATTTTAATAACTAATTGTTTAGTATATTAAATTATTAATATGGGTACAGTGGATATTATTAATTATTTAATAAATAATTGTTTAGAAAGTGAATGAAATGTTAAATGAGAAATGAGGTTTCCTTTTCAATCAAATAATTTGACCATTTTTAATAACTAATTGTTTAGTATATTAAATTATTAATATGGGTACAGTGGATATTATTAATTATTTAATAAATAATTGTTTAGAAAGTGAATGAAATGTTAAATGAGAAATGAGGTTTCCTTTTTCAGTAAATAATTTGACCATTTTTAATAACTAATTGTTTAGTATATTAAATTATTATTGTGGGTACAGTGGATATTATTAATTATTTAATAAATAATTGTTTAGAAAGTGAATGAAATGTTAAATGAGAAATGAGTTTCCTTTTCAATCAAATAATTTGACCATTTTTTAATAACTAATTGTTTAGTATATTAAATTATTAATATGGGTACAGTGGATATTATTAATTATTTAATAAATAATTGTTTAGAAAGTGAATGAAATGTTAAATGAGAAATGAGGTTTCCTTTTCAATCAAATAATTTGACCATTTTTAATAACTAATTGTTTAGTATATTAAATTATTAATATGGGTACAGTGGATATTATTAATTATTTAATAAATAATTGTTTAGAAAGTGAATGAAATGTTAAATGAGAAATGAGGTTTCCTTTTCAATCAAATAATTTGACCATTTTTAATAACTAATTGTTTAGTATATTAAATTATTAATATGGGTACAGTGGATATTATTAATTATTTAATAAATAATTGTTTAAGTGAATGAAATGTTAAATGAGAAATGAGGTTTCCTTTTCAATCAAATAATTTGACCATTTTTAATAACTAATTGTTTAGTATATTAAATTATTAATATGGGTACAGTGGATATTATTAATTATTTAATAAATAATTGTTTTAGAAAGTGAATGAAATGTTAAATGAGAAATGAGGTTTCCTTTTCAATCAAATAATTTGACCATTTTTAATAACTAATTGTTTAGTATATTAAATTATTATTGTGGGTACAGTGGATATTATTAATTATTTAATAAATATTGTTTAGAAAGTGAATGAAATGTTAAATGAGAAATGAGGTTTCCTTTTCAATCAAATAATTTGACCATTTTTAATAACTAATTGTTTAGTATATTAAATTATTAATATGGGTACAGTGGATATTATTAATTATTTAATAAATAATTGTTTAAGAAAGTGAATGAAATGTTAAATGAGAAATGAGGTTTCCTTTTCAATCAAATAATTTGACCATTTTAATAACTAATTGTTTAGTATATTAAATTATTAATATGGGTACAGTGGATATTATTAATTATTTAATAAATAATTGTTTAGAAAGTGAATGAAATGTTAAATGAGAAATGAGGTTTCCTTTTCAATCAAATAATTTGACCATTTTTAATAACTAATTGTTTAGTATATTAAATTATTAATATGGGTACAGTGGATATTATTAATTATTTAATAAATAATTGTTTAGAAAGTGAATGAAATGTTAAATGAGAAATGAGGGTTTTCCTTTTTCAATCAAATAATTGACCATTTTTAATAACTAATTGTTTAGTATATTAAATTATTAATATGGGTACAGTGGATATTATTAATTATTTAATAAATAATTGTTTAGAAAGTGAATGAAATGTTAAATGAGGAAATGAGGTTTCCTTTTCAATCAAATAATTTGACCATTTTTAATAACTAATTGTTTAGTATATTAAATTATTATTGTGGGTACAGTGGATATTATTAATTATTTAATAAATAATTGTTTAGAAAGTGAATGAAATGTTAAATGAGAAATGAGGTTTCAATCAAATAATTTGACCATTTTTAATAACTAATTGTTTAGTATATTAAATTATTAATATGGGTACAGTGAATTATTATTAATTATTTAATAAATAATTGTTTAGAAAGTGAATGAAATGTTAAATGAGAAATGAGGTTTCCTTTTCAATCAAATAATTTGACCATTTTTAATAACTAATTGTTTAGTATATTAAATTATTAATATGGGTACAGTGGATATTATTAATTATTTAATAAATAATTGTTTAGAAAGTGAATGAAATGTTAAATGAGAAATGAGGTTTCCTTTTCAATCAAATAATTTGACCATTTTTAATAACTAATTGTTTAGTATATTAAATTATTAATATGGGTACAGTGGATATTATTAATTATTTAATAAATAATTGTTTAGAAAGTGAATGAAATGTTAAATGAGAAATGAGGTTTCCTTTTCAATCAAATAATTTGACCATTTTTAATAACTAATTGTTTAGTATATTAAATTATTAATATGGGTACAGTGGATATTATTAATTATTTAATAAATAATTGTTTAGAAAGTGAATGAAAAGAATGTTAAATGAAAATGAGGTTTCCTCTTCAATCAAATAATTTGACCATTTTTAATAACTAATTGTTTAGTATATTAAATTATTATTATGGGTACAGTGGATATTATTAATTATTTAATAAATAATTGTTTAGAAAGTGAATGAAATGTTAAATGAGAAATGAGGTTTCCTTTTCAATCAAATAATTTGACCATTTTTAATAACTAATTGTTTTAGTATATTAAATTATTAATATGGGTACAGTGGATATTATTAATTATTTAATAAATAATTGTTTAAGTGAATGAAATGTTAAATGAGAAATGAGGTTTCCTTTTCAATCAAATAATTTGACCATTTTTAATAACTAATTGTTTAGTATATTAAATTATTATTATGGGTACAGTGGATATTATTAATTATTTAATAAATAATTGTTTAGAAAGTGAATGAAATGTTAAATGAGAAATGAGGTTTCTTTTCAATCAAATAATTTGACCATTTTTAATAACTAATTGTTTAGTATATTAAATTATTAACTATGGGTACAGTGGATATTATTAATTATTTAATAAATAATTGTTTTTTTAAGAAAGTGAATGAAATGTTAAATGAGAAATGAGTTCCTTTTCAATCAAATAATTTGACCATTTTTAATAACTAATTGTTTAGTATATTAAAATTATTAATATGGGTACAGTGGATATTATTAATTATTTAATAAATAATTGTTTAGAAAGTGAATGAAATGTTAAATGAGAAATGAGGTTTCCTTTTCAATCAAATAATTTGACCATTTTTAATAACTAATTGTTTAGTATATTAAATTATTAATATGGGTACAGTGGATATTATTAATTATTTAATAAATAATTGTTTAGAAAGTGAATGAAATGTTAAATGAGAAATGAGGTTTCCTTTTCAATCAAATAATTTGACCATTTTTAATAACTAATTGTTTAGTATATTAAATTATTAATATGGGTACAGTGGATATTATTAATTATTTAATAAATAATTGTTTAGAAAGTGAATGAAATGTTAAATGAGAAATGAGGTTCCTTTTCAATCAAATAATTTGACCATTTTTAATAACTAATTGTTTAGTATATTAAATTATTAATATGGGTACAGTGGATATTATTAATTATTTAATAAATAATTGTTTTAGAAAGTGAATGAAATGTTAAATGAGAAATGAGGTTTCCTTTTCAATCAAATAATTTGACCATTTTTAATAACTAATTGTTTAGTATATTAAATTATTAATATGGGTACAGTGGATATTATTAATTATTTAATAAATAATTATTTAGAAAGTGAATGAAATGTTAAATGAGAAATGAGGTTTCCTTTTCAATCAAATAATTTGACTGGCTTTTTAATAACTAATTGTTTAGTATATTAAATTATTAATATAGGTACAGTGGATATTATTAATTATTTAATAGTAATTGTTTAGAAAGTGAATGAAATGTTAAATGAGAAATGAGGTTTTTCCTTTTCAATCCAAATAATTTGACCATTTTTAATAACTAATTGTTTAGTATATTAAATTATTAATATGGGTACGGTGGATATTATTAATTATTTAATAAATAATTGTTTAGAAAGTGAATGAAATGTTAAATGAGAAATGAGGTTTCCTTTTCAATCAAATAATTTGACCATTTTTAATAACTAATTGTTTAGTATATTAAATTATTAATATGGGTACAGTGGATATTATTAATTATTTAATAAATAATTGTTTAGAAAGTGAATGAAATGTTAAATGAGAAATGAGGTTTCCTTTTCAATCAAATAATTTGACCATTTTTAATAACTAATTGTTTAGTATATTAAATTATTAATATGGGTACAGTGGATATTATTAATTATTTAATAACTAATTGTTTAGTATATTAAATTATTATTATGGGTACAGTGGATATTATTAATTATTTAATAAATAATTGTTTAGAAAATGAAATGTTAAATGAGAAATGAGGTTTCCTTTTCAATCAAATAATTTGACCATTTTTAATAACTAATTGTTTAGTATATTAAATTATTAATATGGGTACAGTGGATATTATTAATTATTTGGCAACTAATTGTTTAGTATATTAAATTATTATTATGGGTACAGTGGATATTATTAATTATTTAATAAATAATTGTTTAAGAAATGAATGAAATGTTAAATGAGAAATGAGGTTTCCTTTTCAATCAAATAATTTGACCATTTTTAATAACTAATTGTTTAGTATATTAAATTATTAATATGGGTACAGTGGATATTATTAATTATTTAATAACTAATTGTTTAGTATATTAAATTATTATTATGGAGCTGATGGATATTATTAATTATTTAATAAATAATTGTTTAAGTGAATGAAATGTTAAATGAGAAATGAGGTTTCCTTTTCAATCAAATAATTTGACCATTTTTAATAACTTAATTGTTTAGTATATTAAATTATTATTATGGGTACAGTGGATATTATTAATTATTTAATAAATAATTGTTTAGAAAGTGAATGAAATGTTAAATGAGAAATGAGGTTTCCTTTTCAATCAAATAATTTGACCATTTTTAATAACTAATTGTTTAGTATATTAAATTATTATTATGGGTACAGTGGATATTATTAATTATTTAATAAATAATTGTTTAGAAAGTGAATGAAATGTTAAATGAGAAATGAGGTTTCCTTTTCAATCAAATAATTTGACCATTTTTAATAACTAATTGTTTAGTATATTAAATTATTATTATGGGTACAGTGGATGTCTTGTTAATTATTTAATAAATAATTGTTTAGAAAGTGAATGAAATGTTAAATGAGAAATGAGGTTTCCTTTTCAATCAAATAATTTGACCATTTTTAATAACTAATTGTTTAGTATATTAAATTATTAATATGGGTACAGTGGATATTATTAATTATTTAATAAATAATTGTTTAGAAAGTGAATGAAATGTTAAATGAGAAATGAGGTTTTCCTTTTCAATCAAATAATTTGACCATTTTTAATAACTAATTGTTTAGTATATTAAATTATTATTATGGGTACAGTGGATATTATTAATTATTTAATAAATAATTGTTTAGAAAGTGAATGAAATGTTAAATGAGAAATGAGGTTTCCTTTTCAATCAAATAATTTGCCATTTTTAATAACTAATTGTTTAGTATATTAAATTATTAATATGGGTACAGTGGATATTATTAATTATTTAATAAATAATTGTTTTAGAAAGTGAATGAAATGTTAAATGAGAAATGAGGTTTCCTTTTCAATCAAATAATTTGACCATTTTTAATAACTAATTGTTTAGTATATTAAATTATTATTATGGGTACAGTGGATATTATTAATTATTTAATAAATAATTGTTTAGAAAGTGAATGATATGTTAAATGAGAAATGAGGTTTCCTTTTCAATCAAATAATTTGACCATTTTTAATAACTAATTGTTTAGTATATTAAATTATTATTATGGGTACAGTGGATATTATTAATTATTTAATAAATAATTGTTTAGAAAGTGAATGATATGTTAAATGAGAAATGAGGTTTCCTTTTCAATCAAATAATTTGACCATTTTTAATAACTAACTAATTGTTTAGTATATTAAATTATTATTATGGGTACAGTGGATATTATTAATTATTTAATAAATAATTGTTTAGAAAGTGAATGATATGTTAAATGAGAAATGAGGTTTCCTTTTCAATCAAATAATTTGACCATTTTTAATAACTAATTGTTTAGTATATTAAATTATTATTATGGGTACAGTGGATATTATTAATTATTTAATAAATAATTGTTTAGAAAGTGAATGAAATGTTAAATGAGAAATGAGGTTTCCTTTTCAATCAAATAATTTGACCATTTTTAATAACTAATTGTTTAGTATATTAAATTATTATTATGGGTACAGTGGATATTATTAATTATTTAATAAATAATTGTTTAGAAAGTGAATGAAATGTTAAATGAGAAATGAGGTTTCCTTTTCAATCAAATAATTTGACCATTTTTAATAACTAATTGTTTAGTATATTAAATTATTAATATGGGTACAGTGGATATTATTAATTATTTAATAATAATTGTTTAGTATATTAAATTATTATTATGGGTACAGTGGATATTATTAATTATTTAATAAATAATTGTTTAGAAAGTGAATGAAATGTTAAATGAGAAATGAGGTTTCCTTTTCAATCAAATATTTGACCATTTTTAATAACTAATTGTTTAGTATATTAAATTATTAATATGGGTACAGTGGATATTATTAATTATTTAATAACTAATTGTTTAGTATATTAAATTATTATTATGGGTACAGTGGATATTATTAATTATTTAATAAATAATTGTTTAGAAAGTGAATGAAATGTTAAATGAGAAATGAGGTTTCCTCTTCAATCAAATAATTTGACCATTTTAATAACTAATTGTTTAGTATATTAAATTATTATTATGGGTACAGTGGATATTATTAATTATTTAATAAATAATTGTTTAGAAAATGAATGAAATGTTAAATGAGAAATGAGGTTTCCTTTTCAATCAAATAATTTGACCATTTTTAATAACTAATTGGTAGTATATTAAATTATTATTATGGGTACAGTGGATATTATTAATTATTTAATAAATAATTGTTTAGAAAGTGAATGATATGTTAAATGAGAAATGAGGTTTCCTTTTCAATCAAATAATAATTTGACCATTTTTAATAACTAATTGTTTAGTATATTAAATTATTATTATGGGTACAGTGGATATTATTAATTATTTAATAAATAATTGTTTAGAAAGTGAATGAAATGTTAAATGAGAAATGAGGTTTCCTTTTCAATCCAAATAATTTGACCATTTTTAATAACTAATTGTTTAGTATATTAAGTGTGTATGGGTACAGTGGATATTATTAATTATTTAATAAATAATTGTTTAGAAAGTGAATGATATGTTAAATGAGAAATGAGGTTTCCTTTTCAATCAAATAATTTGACCATTTTTAATAACTAATTGTTTAGTATATTAAATTATTATTATGGGTACAGTGGATATTATTAATTATTTAATAAATAATTGTTTAGAAAGTGAATGAAATGTTAAATGAGAAATGAGGTTTTCCTTTTCAATCAAATAATTTGACCATTTTTAATAACTAATTGTTTAGTATATTAAATTATTATTATGGGTACAGTGGATATTATTAATTATTTAATAAATAATTGTTTAGAAAGTGAATGAAATGTTAAATGAGAAATGGGGTTTCCTCTTCAATCAAATAATTTGACCATTTTTAATAACTAATTGTTTAGTATATTAAATTATTATTATGGGTACAGTGGATATTATTAATTATTTAATAAATAATTATTTAGAAAGTGAATGAAATGTTAAATGAGAAATGAGGTTTCCTTTTCAATCAAATAATTTGACCATTTTTAATAACTAATTGTTTAGTATATTAAATTATTATTATGGAGTACAGTGGATATTATTAATTATTTAATAAATAATTGTTTAGAAAGTGAATGATATGTTAAATGAGAAATGAGGTTTCCTTTTCAATCAAATAATTTGACCATTTTTAATAACTAATTGTTTAGTATATTAAATTATTAATATGGGTACAGTGGATATTATTAATTATTTAATAAATAATTGTTTAGAAAGTGAATGAAATGTTAAATGAGAAATGAGGTTTCCTTTTCAATCAAATAATTTGACCATTTTTAATAACTAATTGTTTAGTATATTAAATTATTATTATGGGTACAGTGGATATTATTAATTATTTAATAAATAATTGTTTAGAAAGTGAATGAAATGTTAAATGAGAAATGAGGTTTCCTTTTCAATCAAATAATTTGACCATTTTTTAATAACTAATTGTTTAGTATATTAAATTATTATTATGGGTACAGTGGATATTATTAATTATTTAATAAATAATTGTTTAGAAAGTGAATGATATGTTAAATGAGAAATGAGGTTTCCTTTTCAATCAAATAATTTGACCATTTTTAATAACTAATTGTTTAGTATATTAAATTATTAATATGGGTACAGTGGATATTATTAATTATTTAATAAATAATTGTTTAAGAAAGTGAATGAAATGTTAAATGAGAAATGAGGTTTCCTTTTCAATCAAATAATTTGACCATTTTTAATAACTAATTGTTTAGTATATTAAATTATTATTATGGGTACAGTGGATATTATTAATTATTTAATAAATAATTGTTTAGAAAGTGAATGAAATGTTAAATGAGAAATGAGGTTTCCTTTTCAATCAAATAATTTGACCATTTTAATAACTAATTGTTTAGTATATTAAATTATTAATATGGGTACAGTGGATATTATTAATTATTTTAATAACTAATTGTTTAGTATATTAAATTATTATTATGGGTACAGTGGATATTATTAATTATTTAATAAATAATTGTTTAGAAAGTGAATGAAATGTTAAATGAGAAATGAGGTTTCCTTTTCAATCAAATAATTTGACCATTTTTAATAACTAATTGTTTAGTATATTAAATTATTAATATGGGTACAGTGGATATTATTAATTATTTAATAACTAATTGTTTAGTATATTAAATTATTATTATGGGTACAGTGGATATTATTAATTATTTAATAAATAATTGTTTAGAAAGTGAATGAAATGTTAAATGAGAAATGAGGTTTCCTCTTCAATCAAATAATTTGACCATTTTTAATAACTAATTGTTTAGTATATTAAATTATTATTATGGGTACAGTGGATATTATTAATTATTTAATAAATAATTGTTTAGAAAGTGAATGAAATGTTAAATGAAAATGAGGTTTCCTTTTCAATCAAATAATTTGACCATTTTTAATAACTAATTGTTTAGTATATTAAATTATTATTATGTACCAGTGGATATTATTAATTATTTAATAAATAATTGTTTTAGAAAGTGAATGAAATGTTAAATGAGAAATGAGGTTTCCTTTTTCAATCAAATAATTTGACCATTTTTAATAACTAATTATTGTTTAGTATATTAAATTATTATTATGTACCAGTGGATATTATTAATTATTTAATAAATAATTGTTTAAAAGTGAATGAAATATTAAATGAGAAATGAGGTTTCCTTTTCAATCAAATAATTTGACCATTTTTAATAACTAATTGTTTAGTATATTAAATTATTATTATGTACCAGTGGATATTATTAATTATTTAATAAATAATTGTTTAAGTGAATGAAATGTTAAATGAGAAATGAGGTTTCCTTTTCAATCAAATAATTTGACCATTTTTAATAACTAATTGTTTAGTATATTAAATTATTAATATGGGTACGGTGGATATTATTAATTATTTAATAACTAATTGTTTAGTATATTAAATTATTGTATGGGTACAGTGGATATTATTAATTATTTAATAAATAATTGTTTAGAAAGTGAATGAAATGTTAAATGAGAAATGAGGTTTCCTTTTCAATCAAATAATTTGACCATTTTTAATAACTAATTGTTTAGTATATTAAATTATTATTATATGATGGATATTATTAATTATTTAATAAATAATTGTTTAGAAAGTGAATGAAATGTTAAATGAGAAATAAGGGTTTCCTTTTCAATCAAATAATTTGACCATTTTTAATAACTAATTGTTTAGTATATTAAATTATTATTATGGGTACAGTGGATATTATTAATTATTTAATAAATAATTGTTTAGAAAGTGAATGAAATGTTAAATGAGAAATGAGGTTTCCTTTTCAATCAAATAATTTGACCATTTTTAATAACTAATTGTTTAGTATATTAAATTATTATTATGGGTACAGTGGATATTATTAATTATTTAATAAATAATTGTTTAGAAAGTGAATGAAATGTTAAATGAGAAATGAGGTTTCCTTTTCAATCAAATAATTTGACCATTTTTAATAACTAATTGTTTAGTATATTAAATTATTATTATGGGTACAGTGGATATTATTAATTATTTAATAAATAATTGTTTAGAAAGTGAATGAAATGTTAAATGAGAAATGAGGTTTCCTTTTCAATCAAATAATTTGACCATTTTTAATAACTAATTGTTTAGTATATTAAATTATTATTATGGGTACAGTGGATATTATTAATTATTTAATAAATAATTGTTTAGAAAGTGAATGAAATGTTAAATGAGAAATGAGGTTTCCTTTTCAATCAAATAATTTGACCATTTTTAATAACTAATTGTTTAGTATATTAAATTATTATTATGGGTACAGTAGGATATTATTAATTATTTAATAAATAATTGTTTAGAAAGTGAATGAAATGTTAAATGAAATGAGGTTTCCTTTTCAATCAAATAATTTGACCATTTTTAATAACTAATTGTTTAGTATATTAAATTATTATTAGGTACAGTGGAATATTATTAATTATTTAATAAATAATTGTTTAGAAAGTGAATGAAATGTTAAATGAGAAATGAGGTTTTCCTTTTCAATCAAATAATTTGACCATTTTTAATAACTAATTGTTTAGTATATTAAATTATTATTATGGGTACAGTGGATATTATTAATTATTTAATAAATAATTGTTTAGAAAGTGAATGAGAAATGTTAAATGAGAAATGAGGTTTCCTTTTCAATCAAATAATTTGACCATTTTTAATAACTAATTGTTTAGTATATTAAATTATTATTATGTACCAGTGGATATTATTAATTATTTAATAAATAATTGTTTTGAAAGTGAATGAAATGTTAAATGAGAAATGAGGTTTCCTTTTCAATCAAATAATTTGACCATTTTTAATAACTAATTGTTTAGTATATTAAATTATTATTATGGGTACAGTGGATATTATTAATTATTTAATAAATAATTGTTTAGAAAGTGAATGAAATGTTAAATGAAAATGAGGTTTCCTTTTCAATCAAATAATTTGACCATTTTAATAACTAATTGTTTAGTATATTAAATTATTATTATGGGTACAGTGGATATTATTAATTATTTAATAAATAATTGTTTAGAAAGTGAATGAAATGTTAAATGAGAAATGAGGTTTCCTTTTCAATCAAATAATTTGACCATTTTTAATAACTAATTGTTTAGTATATTAAATTATTATTATGGGTACAGTGGATATTATTAATTATTTAATAAATAATTGTTTAGAAAGTGAATGATATGTTAAATGAGAAATGAGGCTTCCTCTTCAATCAAATAATTTGACCATTTTTAATAACTAATTGTTTAGTATATTAAATTATTATTATGGGTACAGTGGATATTATTAATTATTTAATAAATAATTGTTTAGAAAGTGAATGATATGTTAAATGAGAAATGAGGTTTCCTTTTCAATCAAATAATTTGACCATTTTTAATAACTAATTGTTTAGTATATTAAATTATTAATATGGGTACAGTGGATATTATTAATTATTTAATAAATAATTGTTTAGAAAGTGAATGAAATGTTAAATGAGAAATGAGGTTTCCTCTTCAATCAAATAATTTGACCATTTTTAATAACTAATTGTTTAGTATATTAAATTATTATTATGGGTACAGTGGATATTATTAATTATTTAATAAATAATTGTTTAGAAAGTGAATGATATGTTAAATGAGAAATGAGGCTTCCTCTTCAATCAAATAATTTGACCATTTTTAATAACTAATTGTTTAGTATATTAAATTATTATTATGGGTACAGTGGATATTATTAATTATTTAATAAATAATTGTTTGAAAGTGAATGATATGTTAAATGAGAAATGAGGTTTCCTTTTCAATCAAATAATTTGACCATTTTTAATAATAACTAATTGTTTAGTATATTAAATTATTAATATGGGTACAGTGGATATTATTAATTATTTAATAAATAATTGTTTAAAAGTGAATGAAATGTTAAATGAGAAATGAGGTTTCCTCTTCAATCAAATAATTTGACCATTTTTAATAACTAATTGTTTAGTATATTAAATTATTATTATGGGTACAGTGGATATTATTAATTATTTAATAAATAATTGTTTAGAAAGTGAATGATATGTTAAATGAGAAATGAGGCTTCCTCTTCAATCAAATAATTTGACCATTTTTAATAACTAATTGTTTAGTATATTAAATTATTATTATGGGTACAGTGGATATTATTAATTATTTAATAAATAATTGTTTAGAAAGTGAATGATATGTTAAATGAGAAATGAGGTTTCCTTTTCAATCAAATAATTTGACCATTTTTAATAACTAATTGTTTAGTATATTAAATTATTAATATGGGTACAGTGGATATTATTAATTATTTAATAAGTAATTATTTAGAAAAGTGAATGAAATGTTAAATGAGAAATGAGGTTTCCTCTTTAAATCAAATAATTTGACCATTTTTAATAACTAATTGTTTAGTATATTAAATTATTATTATGGGTACAGTGGATATTATTAATTATTTAATAAATAATTGTTTAGAAAGTGAATGATATGTTAAATGAGAAATGAGGTTTCCTTTTCAATCAAATAATTTGACCATTTTTAATAACTAATTGTTTAGTATATTAAATTATTAATATGGGTACAGTGGATATTATTAATTATTTAATAAATAATTGTTTAGAAAGTGAATGATATGTTAAATGAGAAATGAGGTTTCCTTTTCAATCAAATAATTTGACCATTTTTAATAACTAATTGTTTAGTATATTAATTATTATGGTACAGTGGATATTATTAATTATTTAATAAATAATTGTTTAAGAAAGTGAATGATATGTTAAATGAGAAATATGAGGTTTCCTTTTCAATCAAATAAATTTGACCATTTTTAATAACTAATTGTTTAGTATATTAAATTATTATTATGGGTACAGTGGATATTATTAATTATTTAATAAATAATTGTTTAGAAAGTGAATGATATGTTAAATGAGAAATGAGGTTTCCTTTTCAATCAAATAATTTGACCATTTTTAATAACTGTTTAGTATATTAAATTATTAATATGGGTACAGTGGATATTATTAATTATTTAATAAATAATTGTTTAGAAAGTGAATGAAATGTTAAATGAGAAATGAGGTTTCCTCTTCAATCAAATAATTTGACCATTTTTAATAACTAATTGTTTAGTATATTAAATTATTAATATGGGTACAGTGGATATTATTAATTATTTAATAAATAATTGTTTAGAAAGTGAATGAAATGTTAAATGAGAAATAGAGTTTCCTCTTCAATCAAATAATTTGACCATTTTTAATAACTAATTGTTTAGTATATTAAATTATTAATATGGGTACAGTGGATATTATTAATTATTTAATAAATAATTGTTTAGAAAGTGAATGAAATGTTAAATGAGAAATGAGGTTTCCTCTTCAATCAAATAATTTGACCATTTTAATAACTAATTGTTTAGTATATTAAATTATTATTATGGGTACAGTGGATATTATTAATTATTTAATAAATAATTGTTTAGAAGTGAATGATATGTTAAATGAGAAATGAGGTTTCCTTTTCAATCAAATAATTTGACCATTTTTAATAACTAACTGTTTAGTATATTAAATTATTAATATGGGTACAGTGGATATTATTAATTATTTAATAAATAATTGTTTAGAAAGTGAATGAAATGTTAAATGAGAAATGAGGTTTCCTTTTCAATCAAATAATTTGACCATTTTTAATAACTGTTTAGTATAGTCAATTGATAATATGGGTACAGTGGATATTATTAATTATTTAATAAATAATTGTTTAGAAAGTGAATGATATGTTAAATGAGAAATGAGGTTTCCTTTTCAATCAAATAATTTGACCATTTTTAATAACTTATTTAGTATATTAAATTATTAATATGGGTACAGTGGATATTATTAATTTATTTGTTAATAAATAATTGTTTAGAAAGTGAATGAAATGTTAAATGAGAAATGAGGTTTCCTTTTCAATCAAATAATTTGACCATTTTTAATAACTGTTTAGTATATTAAATTATTAATATGGGTACAGTGAATATTATTAATTATTTAATAAATAATTGTTTAGAAAGTGAATGATATGTTAAATGAGAAATGAGGTTTTCCTTTTCAATCAAATAATTTGACCACCATTTTTAATAACTGTTAGTATATTAAATTATTAATATAGGTACAGTGGATATTATTAATTATTTAATATTAATTGTTTAGAAAGTGAATGATATGTTAAATGAGAAATGAGGTTCCCTTTTCAATCAAATAATTTGACCATTTTTAATAACTAACTGTTTAGTATATTAAATTATTAATATGGGTACAGTGGATATTATTAATTATTTAATAAATAATTGTTTAGAAAGTGAATGAAATGTTAAATGAGAAATAGGGTTTCCTTTTCAATCAAATAATTTTGACCATTTTTAATAACTAACTGTTTAGTATATTAAATTATTAATATGGGTACAGTGGATATTATTAATTATTTAATAAATAATTGTTTAGAAAGTGAATGAAATGTTAAATGAGAAATGAGGTTCCTCTTCAAAATCAAATAATTTGACCATTTTTAATAACTAATTGTTTAGTATATTAAATTATTAATATATATATGGAGTACAGTGGATATTATTAATTATTTAATAAATAATTGTTTAAGAAAGTGAATGAAATGTTAAATGAGAAATGAGGTTTCCTCTTCAATCAAATAATTTGACCATTTTTAATAACTAATTATTTTAGTATATTAAATTATTAATATGGGTACAGTGGATATTATTAATTATTTAATAAATAATTGTTTAGAAAGTGAATGATATGTTAAATGAGAAATGAGGTTTCCTTTTCAATCAAATAATTTGACCATTTTTAATAACTAATTGTTTAGTATATTAAATTATTAATATGGGTACAGTGGATATTATTAATTATTTAATAAATAATTGTTTAGAAAGTGAATGATATGTTAAATGAGAAATGAGGTTTCCTTTTCAATCAAATAATTTGACCATTTTTAATAACTAATTGTTTAGTATATTAAATTATTAATATGGGTACAGTGGATATTTTATTAATTATTTAATAAATAATTGTTTTAGAAAGTGAATGAAATGTTAAATGAGAAATGAGGTTTCCTTTTCAATCAAATAATTTGACCATTTTTAATAACTGTTTAGTATATTAAATTAATATGGGTACAGTGGATATTATTAATTATTTAATAAATAGTTGTTTAGAAAGTGAATGAAATGTTAAATGAGAAATGAGTTCCTCTTCAATCAAATAATTTGACCATTTTTAATAACTAATTGTTTAGTATATTAAATTATTAACAGGTACAGTGGATATTATTAATTATTTAATAAATAATTGTTTAGAAAGTGAATGATATGTTAAATGAGAAATGAGGTTTCCTTTTCAATCAAATAATTTGACCATTTTTAATAACTAATTGTTTAGTATATTAAATTATTAATATGGGTACAGTGGATATTATTAATTATTTAATAAATAATTGTTTAGAAAGTGAATGAAATGTTAAATGAGAAATGAGGTTTCCTTTTCAATCAAATAATTTGACCATTTTTAATAACTGTTTAGTATATTAAATTATTAATATGGGTACAGTGGATATTATTAATTATTTAATAAATAATTGTTTAGAAAGTGAATGAAATGTTAAATGAGAAATGAGGTTTCCTCTTCAATCAAATAATTTGACCATTTTTAATAACTAATTGTTTAGTATATTAAATTATTATTATGGGTACAGTGGATATTATTAATTATTTAATAAATAATTGTTTAGAAAGTGAATGATATGTTAAATGAGAAATGAGGTTTCCTTTTCAATCAAATAATTTGACCATTTTTAATAACTAATTGTTTAGTATATTAAATTATTAATATGGGTACAGTGGATATTATTAATTATTTAATAAATAATTGTTTAGAAAGTGAATGAAATGTTAAATGAGAAATGAGGTTTCCTCTTCAATCAAATAATTTGACCATTTTTAATAACTAATTGTTTAGTATATTAAATTATTATTATATAGGTACAGTGGATATTATTAATTATTTAATAAATAATTGTTTAGAAAGTGAATGATATGTTAAATGAGAAATGAGGTTTCCTTTTCAATCAAATAATTTGACCATTTTTAATAACTAATTGTTTAGTATATTAAATTATTAATATGGGTACAGTGGATATTATTAATTATTTAATAAATAATTGTTTAGAAAGTGAATGAAATGTTAAATGAGAAATGAGGTTTCCCTCTTCAATCAAATAATTTGACCATTTTTAATAACTAATTGTTTAGTATATTAAATTATTATTATGGGTACAGTGGATATTATTAATTATTTAATAAATAATTGTTTAGAAAGTGAATGAAATGTTAAATGAGAAATGAGGTTTCCTCTTCAATCAAATAATTTGACTTGTTTTTAATAATTGTTTAAGTATATTGAATTATTATTTAACAATTGCAGTAGGATCATATTGATAACTTCAGCAAATGATGCATTTGAAAAGTGAATGATATATTAAATAGAAATGAGGTTTCCTTTTCAATCAAATAATTTGACCATTTTTAATAACTAATTGTTTAGTATATTAAATTATTATTATGGGTACAGTGGATATTATTAATTATTTAATAAATAATTGTTTAGAAAAGTGAATGAAATGTTAAAATGAGAAATGAGGTTTCCTCTTCAATCAAATAATTTGACCATTTTTAATAACTAATTGTTTAGTATATTAAATTATTATTATGGGTACAGTGGATATTATTAATTATTTAATAAATAATTGTTTAGAAAGTGAATGATATGTTAAATGAGAAATGAGGTTTTCCTTTTCAATCAAATAATTTGACCATTTTTAATAACTAATTGTTTAGTATATTAAATTATTATTATGGGTACAGTGGATATTATTAATTATTTAATAAATAATTGTTTAGAAAGTGAATGATATGTTAAATGAGAAATGAGGTTTCCTTTTCAATCAAATAATTTGACCATTTTTAATAACTAATTGTTTAGTATATTAAATTATTATTATGGGTACAGTGGATATTATTAATTATTTAATAAATAATTGTTTAAGAAAGTGAATGAAATGTTAAATGAGAAATGAGGTTTCCTCTTCAATCAAATAATTTGACCATTTTTAATAACTAATTGTTTAGTATATTAAATTATTATTATGGGTACAGTGGATATTATTAATTATTTAATAAATAATTGTTTAGAAAGTGAATGATATGTTAAATGAGAAATGAGGTTTCCTTTTCAATCAAATAATTTGACCATTTTTAATAACTAATTGTTTAGTATATTAAATTATTATTATGGGTACAGTGGATATTATTAATTATTTAATAAATAATTGTTTAGAAAGTGAATGAAATGTTAAATGAGAAATGAGGGTTTCCTCTTCAATCAAATAATTTGACCATTTTTAATAACTAATTGTTTAGTATATTAAATTATTATTATGAGTACAGTGGATATTATTAATTATTTAATAAATAATTGTTTAGAAAGTGAATGATATGTTAAATGAGAAATGAGGTTTCCTTTTCAATCAAATAATTTGACCATTTTTAATAACTAATTGTTTAGTATATTAAATTATTATTATGGGTACAGTGGATATTATTAATTATTTAATAAATAATTGTTTAGAAAGTGAATGAAATGTTAAATGAGAAATGAGGTTTCCTTTTCAATCAAATAATTTGACCATTTTTAATAACTAATTGTTTAGTATATTAAATTATTAATATGGGTACAGTGGATATTATTAATTATTTAATAAATAATTGTTTAGAAAGTGAATGAAATGTTAAATGAGAAATGAGGTTTCCTCTTCAATCAAATAATTTGACCATTTTTAATAACTAATTGTTTAGTATATTAAATTATTATTATGGGTACAGTGGATATTATTAATTATTTAATAAATAATTGTTTAGAAAGTGAATGATATGTTAAATGAGAAATGAGGTTTCCTTTTCAATCAAATAATTTGACCATTTTTAATAACTAATTGTTTAGTATATTAAATTATTATTATGGGTACAGTGGATATTATTAATTATTTAATAAATAATTGTTTAGAAAGTGAATGATATGTTAAATGAGAAATGAGGTTCCTTTTCAATCAAATAATTTGACCATTTTTAATAACTGTTTAGTATATTAAATTATTAATATGGGTACAGTGGATATTATTAATTATTTAATAAATAATTGTTTAGAAAGTGAATGAAATGTTAAATGAAAATGTTTCCTCTTCAATCAAATAATTTGACCATTTTTAATAACTAATTGTTTAGTATATTAAATTATTATTATGGGTACAGTGGATATTATTAATTATTTAATAAATAATTGTTTAGAAAGTGAATGATATGTTAAATGAGAAATGAGGTTTCCTTTTCAATCAAATAATTTGACCATTTTTAATAACTAATTGTTTAGTATATTAAATTATTATTATGGGTACAGTGGATATTATTAATTATTTAATAAATAATTGTTTAGAAAGTGAATGATATGTTAAATGAGAAATGAGGTTTCCTTTTCAATCAAATAATTTGACCATTTTTAATAACTAATTGTTTAGTATATTAAATTATTAATATGGGTACAGTGAATATTATTAATTATTTAATAAATAATTGTTTAGAAAGTGAATGAAATGTTAAATGAGAAATGAGTTCCTCTTCAATCAAATAATTTGACCATTTTTAATAACTAATTCATTTAGTATATTAAATTATTATTATGGGTACAGTGGATATTATTAATTATTTAATAAATAATTGTTTGAAAGTGAATGAAATGTTAAATGAGAAATGAGGTTTCCTCTTCAATCAAATAATTTGACCATTTTTAATAACTAATTGTTTAGTATATTAAATTATTATTATGGGTACAGTGGATATTATTAATTATTTAATAAATAATTGTTTAGAAAGTGAATGATATATTTAAATGAGAAATGAGGTTTCCCTTTCAATCAAATAATTTGACCATTTTTAATAACTAATTGTTTAGTATATTAAATTATTATTATGGGTACAGTGGATATTATTAATTATTTAATAAATAATTGTTTAGAAAGTGAATGATATGTTAAATGAGAAATGAGGTTTCCTTTTCAATCAAATAATTTGACCATTTTTAATAACTAATTGTTTAGTATATTTAAATTATTATTATGGGTACAGTGGATATTATTAATTATTTAATAAATAATTGTTTAGAAAGTGAATGATATGTTAAATGAGAAATGAGGTTTCCTTTTCAATCAAATAATTTGACCATTTTTAATAACTAATTGTTTAGTATATTAAATTATTATTATGGGTACAGTGGATATTATTAATTATTTAATAAATAATTGTTTAGAAAGTGAATGAAATGTTAAATGAGAAATGAGGTTTCCTCTTCAATCAAATAATTTGACTACATTTTTAATAACTAATTGTTTAGTATATTAAATTATTATTATGGGTACAGTGGATATTATTAATTATTTAATAAATAATTGTTTAGAAAGTGAATGAAATGTTAAATGAGAAATGAGGTTTCCTCTTCAATCAAATAATTTGACCATTTTTAATAACTAATTGTTTAGTATATTAAATTATTATTATGGGTACAGTGGATATTATTAATTATTTAATAAATAATTGTTTAGAAGTGAATGATATGTTAAATGAGAAATGAGGTTTTCCTTTTCAATCAAATAATTTGACCATTTTTAATAACTAATTGTTTAGTATATTAAATTATTATTATGGGTACAGTGGATATTATTAATTATTTAATAAATAATTGTTTAGAAATGAATGATATGTTAAATGAGAAATGAGGTTTCCTTTTCAATCAAATAATTTGACCATTTTTAATAACTAATTGTTTAGTATATTAAATTATTATTATGGGTACAGTGGATATTATTAATTATTTAATAAATAATTGTTTGAAAGTGAATGATATGTTAAATGAGAAATAGAGGTTTCCTTTTCAATCAAATAATTTGACCATTTTTAATAACTAATTGTTTAGTATATTAAATTATTATTATGGGTACAGTGGATATTATTAATTATTTAATAAATAATTGTTTAAGTGAATGATATGTTAAATGAGAAATGAGGTTTCCTTTTCAATCAAATAATTTGACCATTTTTAATAACTAATTGTTTAGTATATTAAATTATTATTATGGGTACAGTGGATATTATTAATTATTTAATAAATAATTGTTTTAGAAAGTGAATGAAATGTTAAATGAGAAATGAGGTTTCCTCTTCAATCAAATAATTTGACCATTTTTAATAACTAATTGTTTAGTATATTAAATTATTATTATGGGTACAGTGGATATTATTAATTATTTAATAAATAATTGTTTAGAAAGTGAATGATATGTTAAATGAGAAATGAGGTTTCCTTTTCAATCAAATAATTTGACCATTTTTAATAACTAATTGTTTAGTATATTAAATTATTATGGGTACAGTGGATATTATTAATTATTTAATAAATAATTGTTTAGAAAGTGAATGAAATGTTAAATGAGAAATGAGGTTTCTCTTCAATCAAATAATTTGACCATTTTTAATAACTAATTGTTTAGTATATTAAATTATTATTATGGGTACAGTGGATATTATTAATTATTTAATAAATAATTGTTTAGAAAGTGAATGAAATGTTAAATGAGAAATAGGGGTTCCTCTTCAATCAAATAATTTGACCATTTTTTTAATAACTAATTGTTTAGTATATTAAATTATTATTATGGGTACAGTGGATATTATTAATTATTTAATAAATAATTGTTTAGAAAGTGAATGAAATGTTAAATGAGAAATGAGGTTTCCTCTTCAATCAAAAAATAATTTGACCATTTTAATAACTAATTGTTTAGTATATTAAATTATTAATATGGGTACAGTGGATATTATTAATTATT
This sequence comes from Ascarosepion bandense, assembly GCA_037127315.1. Lineage (NCBI taxonomy): Eukaryota > Metazoa > Mollusca > Cephalopoda > Sepiida > Sepiidae > Ascarosepion > Ascarosepion bandense. The sequence goes on from JBBBDQ010013377.1 coordinate 24,336, forward strand.
TAATAAATAATTGTTTAGAAAGTGAATGAAATGTTAAATGAGAAATGAGGTTTCCTTTTCAATCAAATAATTTGACCATTTTTAATAACTAATTGTTTAGTATATTAAATTATTATTATGGGTACAGTGGATATTATTAATTATTTAATAAATAATTGTTTAGAAAGTGAATGATATGTTAAATGAGAAATGAGGTTTCCTTTTCAATCAAATAATTTGACCATTTTTAATAACTAATTGTTTAGTATATTAAATTATTAATATGGGTACAGTGGATATTATTAATTATTTAATAAATAATTGTTTAGAAAGTGAATGAAATGTTAAATGAGAAGAAATGAGGTTTCCTCTTCAATCAAATAATTTGACCATTTTTAATAACTAATTGTTTAGTATATTAAATTATTAATATGGGTACAGTGGATATTATTAATTATTTAATAAATAATTGTTTAGAAAGTGAATGAAATGTTAAATGAGAAATGAGGTTTCCTCTTCAATCAAATAATTTGACCATTTTTAATAACTAATTGTTTAGTATATTAAATTATTATTATGGGTACAGTGGATATTATTAATTATTTAATAAATAATTGTTTAGAAAGTGAATGAAATGTTAAATGAGAAATGAGGTTTTCCTCTTCAATCAAATAATTTGACCATTTTTAATAACTAATTGTTTAGTATATTAAATTATTAATATGGGTACAGTGGATATTATTAATTATTTAATAAATAATTGTTTAGAAAGTGAATGAAATGTTAAATGAGAAATGAGGTTTCCTCTTCAATCAAATAATTTGACCATTTTTAATAACTAATTGTTTAGTATATTAAATTATTATTATGGGTACAGTGGATATTATTAATTATTTAATAAATAATTGTTTAGAAAGTGAATGATATGTTAAATGAAAATGAGGTTTCCTTTTCAATCAAATAATTTGACCATTTTTAATAACTAATTGTTTAGTATATTAAATTATTAATATGGGTACAGTGGATATTATTAATTATTTAATAAATAATTGTTTAGAAAGTGAATGAAATGTTAAATGAGAAATGAGGGTTTCCCTTTTCAATCAAATAATTTGACCATTTTTAATAACTGTTTAGTATATTAAATTATTAATATGGGTACAGTGGATATTATTAATTATTTAATAAATAATTGTTTAGAAAGTGAATGAAATGTTAAATGAGAAATGAGGTTTCCTCTTCAATCAAATAATTTGACCATTTTTAATAACTAATTGTTGTATATTAAATTATTAATATGGGTACAGTGGATATTATTAATTATTTAATAAATAATTGTTTAGAAAGTGAATGAAATGTTAAATGAGAAATGAGGTTTCCTTTTCAATCAAATAATTTGACCATTTTTAATAACTAATTGTTTAGTATATTAAATTATTATTATGGGTACAGTGGATATTATTAATTATTTAATAAATAATTGTTTAGAAAGTGAATGAAATGTTAAATGAGAAATGAGGTTTCCTTTTCAATCAAATAATTTGACCATTTTTAATAACTAATTGTTTAGTATATTAAATTATTATTATGGGTACAGTGGATATTATTAATTATTTAATAAATAATTGTTTAGAAAGTGAATGAAATGTTAAATGAGAAATGAGGTTCCTTTTCAATCAAATAATTTGACCATTTTTAATAACTAATTGTTTAGTATATTAAATTATTATTATGGGTACAGTGGATATTATTAATTATTTAATAAATAATTGTTTAGAAAGTGAATGAAATGTTAAATGAGAAATGAGGTTTCCTTTTCAATCAAATAATTTGACCATTTTTAATAACTAATTGTTTAGTATATTAAATTATTATTATGGGTACAGTGGATATTATTAATTATTTAATAAATAATTGTTTAGAAAGTGAATGAAATGTTAAATGAGAAATGAGGTTTCCTTTTCAATCAAATAATTTGACCATTTTTAATAACTGTTTAGTATATTAAATTATTAATATGGGTACAGTGGATATTATTAATTATTTAATAAATAATAAATTGTTTAGAAAGTGAATGAAATGTTAAATGAAAATGAGGTTTCCTTTTCAATCAAATAATTTGACCATTTTTAATAACTGTTTAGTAATATTAAATTATTAATATGGGTACAGTGGATATTATTAATTATTTAATAAATAATTGTTTAGAAAGTGAATGAAATGTTAAATGAGAAATGAGGTTTCCTTTTCAATCAAATAATTTGACCATTTTTAATAACTAATTGTTTAGTATATTAAATTATTATTATAAGGTACAGTGGATATTATTAATTATTTAATAAATAATTGTTAGAAAGTGAATGATATGTTAAATGAGAAATGAGGTTTCCTTTTCAATCAAATAATTTGACCATTTTTAATAACTAATTGTTTAGTATATTAAATTATTATTATGGGTACAGTGGATATTATTAATTATTTAATAAATAATTGTTTAGAAAGTGAATGAAATGTTAAATGAGAAATGAGGTTTCCTTTTCAATCAAATAATTTGACCATTTTTAATAACTAATTGTTTAGTATATTAAATTATTATTATGGGTACAGTGGATATTATTAATTATTTAATAAATAATTGTTTAGAAAGTGAATGATATGTTAAATGAGAAATGAGGTTTCCTTTTCAATCAAATAATTTGACCATTTTTAATAACTAATTGTTTAGTATATTAAATTATTATTATGGGTACAGTGGATATTATTAATTATTTAATAAATAATTGTTTAGAAAGTGAATGAAATGTTAAATGAGAAATGAGGTTTCCTTTTCAATCAAATAATTTGACCATTTTTAATAACTAATTGTTTAGTATATTAAATTATTATTATGGGTACAGTGGATATTATTAATTATTTAATAAATAATTGTTTAGAAAAGTGAATGATATGTTAAATGAGAAATGAGGTTTCCTTTTCAATCAAATAATTTGACCATTTTTAATAACTAATTGTTTAGTATATTAAATTATTAATATGGGTACAGTGGATATTATTAATTATTTAATAAATAATTGTTTAGAAAGTGAATGAAATGTTAAATGAGAAATGAGGTTTCCTTTTCAATCAAATAATTTGACCATTTTTAATAACTGTTTAGTATATTAAATTATTAATATGGGTACAGTGGATATTATTAATTATAAATATTATTTAGAAAGTGAATGATATGTTAAATGAGAAATGAGGTTTCCTTTTCAATCAAATAATTTGACCATTTTTAATAACTAATTGTTTAGTATATTAAATTATTATTATGGGTACAGTGGATATTATTAATTATTTAATAAATAATTGTTTAGAAAGTGAATGAAATGTTAAATGAGAAATGAGGTTTCCCTTTTCAATCAAATAATTTGACCATTTTTAATAACTAATTGTTTAGTATATTAAATTATTATTATGGGTACAGTGGATATTATTAATTATTTAATAAATAATTGTTTAGAAAGTGAATGATATGTTAAATGAGAAATGAGGTTTCCTTTTCAATCAAATAATTTGACCATTTTTAATAATAACTAATTGTTTAGTATATTAAATTATTATTATGGGTACAGTGGATATTATTAATTATTTAATAAATAATTGTTTAGAAAGTGAATGAAATGTTAAATGAGAAATGAGGTTTCCTTTTCAATCAAATAATTTGACCATTTTTAATAACTAATTGTTTAGTATATTAAATTATTAATATGGGTACAGTGGATATTAATTATTTAATAAATAATTGTTTAGAAAGTGAATTAAAGTAATGGTAAATGAAGGTTTCCTTTTCAATCAAATAATTTGACCATTTTTAATAACTAATTGTTTAGTATATTAAATTATTATTATGGGTACAGTGGATATTATTAATTATTTAATAAATAATTGTTTAGAAAGTGAATGATATGTTAAATGAGAAATGAGGTTTCCTTTTCAATCAAATAATTTGACAATTTTTAATAACTAATTGTTTAGTATATTAAATTATTATTATAGGTACAGTGGATATTATTAATTATTCAATATTAATTGTTTTAGAAAGTGAATGAAATATTAAATGAGAAATGAGGTTTCTAACAAATCAAATAATTTGACCATTTTTAATAGCAATTGTTTAGTATATTAAGTTATTATTATGGGTACAGTGGATATTATTAATTGTTTAATAAATAAATTGTTGAAAGTGAATGATATGTTAAATGAGAAATGAGGTTTCCTTTTCAATCAAATAATTTGACCATTTTTAATAACTAATTGTTTAGTATATTAAATTATTAATATGGGTACAGTGGATATTATTAATTATTTAATAAATAATTGTTTAGAAAGTGAATGAAATGTTAAATGAGAAATGAGGTTTCCTTTTCAATCCTTTGACCATTTTTAATAACTGTTTAGTATATTAAATTATTAATATGGGTACAGTGGATATTATTAATTATTTAATAAATAATTGTTTAGTGAATGAAATGTTAAATGAGAGGGAAATGAGGTTTCCTTTTCAATCAAATAATTTGACATTTTAATAACTAATTGTTTAGTATATTAAATTATTATTATGGGTACGGTGGATATTATTAATTATTTAATAAATAATTGTTTAGAAAGTGAATGATATGTTAAATGAGAAATGAGGTTTCCTTTTCAATCAAATAATTTGACCATTTTTAATAACTAATTGTTTAGTATATTAAATTATTAATATAGGTACAGTGGATATTATTAATTATTTAATAAATAATTGTTTAAATGAATGAAATATTAAATGAAAATGAGGTTTCCTCCTTCAATCAAATAATTTGACCATTTTTAATAACTAATTGTTTAGTATATTAAATTATTAATATGATGCAATTGAATCTTTATTAATTATTTAATAAATAATTGTTTAGAAAGTGAATGAAATGTTATTGAGAAATGAAGTTTCCTTTTCAATCAAATAAATTTGACCATTTTTAATAACTAATTGTTTAGTATATTAAATTATTAATATGGGTACAGTGAATATTATTAATTATTTAATAAATAATTGTTTAGAAAGTGAATGAAATGTTAAATGAGAAATGAGGTTTCCTCTTCAATCAAATAATTTGACCATTTTTAATAACTAATTGTTTAGTATATTAAATTATTAATATGGGTACAGTGAATATTATTAATTATTTAATAAATAATTATTTA
>JBBBDQ010013378.1:0-15050 GCA_037127315.1 Ascarosepion bandense
GAAAGTGAATGAAATGTTAAATGAGAAATGAGGTTTCCTCTTCAATCAAATAATTTGACCATTTTTAATAACTAATTGTTTAGTATATTAAATTATTATTATGGGTACAGTGGATATTATTAATTATTTAATAAATAATTGTTTAGAAAGTGAATCAAATGTTAAATGAGAAATGAGGTTTCCTTTTCAATCAAATAATTTGACCATTTTTTTAATAACTAATTGTTTAGTATATTAAATTATTATTATGGGTACAGTGGATATTATTAATTATTTAATAAATAATTGTTTAGAAAGTGAATGATATGTTAAATGAGAAATGAGGTTTCCTTTTCAATCAAATAATTTGACCATTTTTAATAACTAATTGTTTAGTATATTAAATTATTAATATGGGTACAGTGGATATTAGCTTAATTATTTAATAAATAATTGTTTAGAAAGTGAATGAAATGTTAAATGAGAAATGAAGTTCCTTTTCAATCAAATAATTTGACCATTTTTAATAACTTAGTGTTTTAGTATATTAAATTATTATTATGGGTACAGTGGATATTATTAATTATTTAATAAATAATTGTTTAGAAAGTGAATGAAATGTTAAATGAGAAATGAGGTTTCCTTTTCAATCAAATAATTTGACCATTTTTAATAACTAATTGTTTAGTATATTAAATTATTATTATGGGTACAGTGGATATTATTAATTATTTAATAAATAATTGTTTAGAAGTGAATGATATGTTAAATGAAATGAGGTTTCCTTTTCAATCAAACAATTTGACCATTTTTAATAACTAATTGTTTAGTATAATGAAATTATTAATATGGGTACAGTGGATATTATTAATTATTTAATAAATAATTGTTTAGAAAGTGAATGAAATGTTAAATGAGAAATGAGGTTTCCTTTTCAATCAAATAATTTGACCATTTTTAATAACTAATTGTTTAGTATATTAGAATTATTATTATGGGTACAGTGGATATTATTAATTATTTAATAAATAATTGTTTAGAAAGTGAATGAAATGTTAAATGAGAAATGAGGTTTCGCTTTTCAATCAAATAATTTGACCATTTTTAATAACTAATTGTTTTGATATATTTAAATTATTAATATGGGTACAGTGGATATTATTAATTATTTAATAACTAATTGTTTAGTATATTAAATTATTATTATGGGTACAGTGGATATTATTAATTATTTAATAAATAATTGTTTAGAAAGTGAATGAAATGTTAAATGAGAAATGAGGTTTCCTTTTCAATCAAATAATTTGACCATTTTTAATAACTAATTGTTTAGTATATTAAATTATTAATATGGGTACAGTGGATATTATTAATTATTTAATAACTAATTGTTTAGTATATTAAATTATTATTATGGGTACGTGGATGTTATTAATTATTTAATAAATAATAATTGTTTAGAAAGTGAATGAAATGTTAAATGAGAAATGAGGTTTTCCTCTTCAATCCAAATAATTTGACCATTTTTAATAACTAATTGTTTAGTATATTAAATTATTATTATGGGTACAGTGGATATTATTAATTATTTAATAAATAATTGTTTAGAAAGTGAATGAAATGTTAAATGAGAAATAAAGTTTCCTTTTCAATCAAATAATTTGACCATTTTTAATAACTAATTGTTTATTATATTAAATTATTATTATGTACCAGTGGATATTATTAATTATTTAATAAATAATTGTTTAGAAAGTGAATGAAATGTTAAATGAGAAATAGGGTTTCCTTTTCAATCAAATAATTTGACCATTTTAATAACTAATTCGTTTAGTATATTAAATTATTATTATTACCAATTGGATATTATTAATTATTTAATAAATAATTGTTTAGAAAGTGAATGAAATGTTAAATGAAAATAGAGTTTCCTTTCAGTAAAATAATTTGACCATTTTTAATAACTAATTATTTAGTATATTAAATTATTATTATGTACCAGTGGATATTATTAATTATTTAATAAATAATTGTTTAGAAAGTGAATGGAAATGTTAAATGAAAATGAGGTTTCCTTTTCAATCAAATAATTTGACCATTTTTAATAACTAATTGTTTAGTATATTAAATTATTAATATGGGTACAGTGGATATTATTAATTATTTAATAACTAATTGTTTAGTATATTAAATTATTATTATGGGTACAGTGGATATTATTAATTATTTAATAAATAATTGTTTAGAAAGTGAATGAAATGTTAAATGAGAAATGAGGTTTCCTTTTCAATCAAATAATTTGACCATTTTTAATAACTAATTGTTTAGTATATTAAATTATTATTGTACCGAGTGGATATTATTAATTATTTAATAAATAATTGTTTAGAAAGTGAATGAAATGTTAAATGAGAAATGAGAGTTTCCTTTTCAATCAAATAATTTGACCATTTTTAATAACTAATTGTTTAGTATATTAAATTATTATTATGGGTACAGTGGATATTAATTATTTAATAAATAATTGTTTAGAAAGTGAATGAAATGTTAAATGAGAAATGAGGTTCCTTTTCAATCAAATAATTTGACCATTTTTAATAACTAATTGTTTAGTATATTAAATTATTATTATGGGTACAAGTGGATATTATTAATTATTTAATAAATAATTGTTTAGAAAGTGAATGAAATGTTAAATGAGAAATGAGGTTTCACTTTATTTTCAATCAAATAATTTGACCATTTTTAACTAATTGTTTGGTATATTAAATTATTATTATAGGTACAGTGGATATTATTAATTATTTAATAAATAATTGTTTAGAAAGTGAATGAAATGTTAAATGAGAAACGAGGTTCCTTTTCAATCAAATAATTTGACCATTTTTAATAACTAATTGTTTAGTATATTAAATTATTATTATGGGTACAGTTATGGATATTATTAATTATTTAATAAATAATTGTTTTAGAAAGTGAATGAAATGTTAAATGAGAAATGAGGTTTCCTTTTCAATCAAATAATTTGACCATTTTTAATAACTAATTGTTTAGTATATTAAATTATTATTGTAGGTACAGTGGATATTGTAATTATTTAATAAATAATTGTTTAGAAAGTGAATGAAATGTTAAATGAGAAAATGAGGTTTCCTTTTTCAATCAAATAATTTGACCATTTTTAATAACTAATTGTTTAGTATATTAAATTATTATTATGGAGGTACAGTGGATATTATTAATTATTTAATAAATAATTGTTTAGAAAGTGAATGAAATGTTAAATGAGAAATGAGTTCCTTTTCAATCAAATAATTTAGCCATTTTTAATAACTAATTGTTTAGTATATTAAATTATTATTATGGGTACAGTGGATATTATTAATTATTTAATAAATAATTGTTTAGAAAGTGAATGAAATGTTAAATGAGAAATGAGGTTTCCTTTTCAATCAAATAATTTGACCATTTTTAATAACTAATTGTTTAGTATATTAAATTATTATTATGTACCAGTGGATATTATTAATTATTTAATAAATAATTGTTTTAGAAAGTGAATGAAATGTTAAATGAGAAATGAGGTTTCCTTTTCAATCAAATAATTTGACCATTTTTAATAACTAATTGTTTAGTATATTAAATTATTATTATGGGTACAGTGGATATTATTAATTATTTAATAAATAATTGTTTAGAAAGTGAATGAAATGTTAAATGAGAAATGAGGACTACCCTTTTCAATCAAATAATTTGACCATTTTTAATAACTAATTGTTTAGTATATTAAATTATTATTATGGGTACAGTGGATGTATTAATTATTTAATAAATATTGTTTTGAAAGTGAATGAAATGTTAGAATAGGTTTCCTTTTCAATCAAATAATTTGACCATTTTTAATAACTAATTGTTTAGTATATTAAATTATTATTATGGGTACAGTGGATATTATTAATTATTTAATAAATAATTGTTTAGAAAGTGAATGATATGTTAAATGAGAAATGAGAGCTTCCTCTTCAATCAAATAATTTGACCATTTTTAATAACTAATTGTTTGATATATTAAATTATTATTATGGGTACAGTGGATATTATTAATTATTTAATAAATAATTGTTTAGAAAGTGAATGATATGTTAAATGAGAAATGAGGTTTCCTTTTCAATCAAATAATTTGACCATTTTTAATAACTAATTGTTTAGTATATTAAATTATTAATATGGGTACAGTGGATATTATTAATTATTTAATAAATAATTGTTTAGAAAGTGAATGAAATGTTAAATGAGAAATGAGGTTTCATCTTCAATCAAATAATTTGACTATTTTAATAACTAATTGTTTAGTATATTAAATTATTATTATGGGTACAGTGGATATTAGTAATTATTTAATAAATAATTGTTTAGAAAGTGAATGATATATTTAAATGAAAATGAGGCTTCCTCTTCAATCAAATAATTTGTGCATTTTTGACAACACAATTTATTTATTATGTTAATTATTATTATGGGTACAGTGGATATTATTAATTATTTAATAAATAATTGTTTAGAAAGTGAATGATATGTTAAATGAGAAATGAGGTTTCCTTTTCAATCAAATAATTTGACCATTTTTAATAACTAATTGTTTAGTATATTAAATTATTAATATGGGTACAGTGGATATTATTAATTATTTAATAAATAATTGTTTAGAAAGTGAATGAAATGTTAAATGAGAAATGGGGTTTCCTCTTCAATCAAATAATTTGACCATTTTTAATAACTAATTGTTTAGTATATTAAATTATTATTATGGGTACAGTGGATATTATTAATTATTTAATAAATAATTGTTTAGAAAGTGAATGATATGTTAAATGAGAAATGAGGCTTCCTCTTCAATCAAATAATTTTGATATTTTTAATAGCTAATTGTTTAGTATATTAAATTATTATTATGGGTACAGTGGATATTATTAATTATTTAATAAATAATTGTTTAGAAAGTGAATGATATGTTAAATGAGAAATGAGGTTTTCCTTTTCAATCAAATAATTTGACCATTTTTAATAACTAATTGTTTAGTATATTAAATTATTAATATGGGTACAGTGGATATTATTAATTATTTAATAAATAATTGTTTAGAAAGTGAATGAAATGTTAAATGAGAAATGAGGTTTCCTCTTCAATCAAATAATTTGACCATTTTTAATAACTAATTGTTTAGTATATTAAATTATTATTATGGGTACAGTGGATATTATTAATTTATTTAATAAATAATTGTTTAGAAAGTGAATGATATGTTAAATGAGAAATGAGGTTTCCTTTTCAATCAAATAATTTGACCATTTTTAATAACTAATTGTTTAGTATATTAAATTATTAATATAGGTACAGTGGATATTATTAATTATTTAATAAATAATTGTTTAGAAAGTGAATGATATGTTAAATGAGAAATGAGGTTTCCTTTTCAATCAAATAATTTGACCATTTTTAATAACTAATTGTTTAGTATATTAAATTATTATTATGGGTACAGTGGATATTATTAATTATTTAATAAATAATTGTTTAGAAAGTGAATGATATGTTAAATGAGAAATGAGGTTTCCTTTTCAATCAAATAATTTGACCATTTTTAATAACTAATTGTTTAGTATATTAAATTATTATTATGGGTACAGTGGATATTATTAATTATTTAATAAATAATTGTTTAGAAAGTGAATGATATGTTAAATGAGAAATGAGGTTTCCTTTTCAATCAAATAATTTGACCATTTTTAATAACTGTTTAGTATATTAAATTATTAATATAGGTACAGTGGATATTATTAATTATTTAATAAATAATTGTTTAGAAAGTGAATGAAATGTTAAATGAGAAATGAGTTTCCTCTTCAATCAAATATTGACCATTTTTAATAACTAATTGTTTAGTATATTAAATTATTAATATGGGTACAGTGGATATTATTAATTATTTAATAAATAATTGTTTAGAAAGTGAATGAAATGTTAAATGAGAAATGAGGTTTCCTCTTCAATCAAATAATTTGACCATTTTTAATAACTAATTGTTTAGTATATTAAATTATTAATATGGGTACAGTGGATATTATTAATTATTTAATAAATAATTGTTTAGAAAGTGAATGAAATGTTAAATGAGAAATGAGGTTTCCTCTTCAATCAAATAATTTGACCATTTTTAATAACTAATTGTTTAGTATATTAAATTATTATTATGGGTACAGTGGATATTATTAATTATTTAATAAATAATTGTTTAGAAAGTGAATGATATGTTAAATGAGAAATGAGTTTCCTTTTCAATCAAATAATTTGACCATTTTTAATAACTAACTGTTTAGTATATTAAATTATTAATATGGGTACAGTGGATATTATTAATTATTTAATAAATAGTGTTTAGAAAGTGAATGAAATGTTAAATGAGAAATGAGTTTCCTTTTTCAATTTGACTTCATTTTTAATAACTGTTTAGTATATTAAATTATTAATATGGGTACAGTGGATATTATTAATTATTTAATAAATAATTGTTTGAAAGTGAATGATATGTTAAATGAGAAATGAGGTTTCCTTTTCAATCAAATAATTTGACCATTTTTAATAACTGTTTAGTATATTAAATTATTAATATGGGTACAGTGGATATTATTAATTATTTAATAAATAATTGTTTAGAAAGTGAATGAAATGTTAAATGAGAAATGAGGTTTCCTTTTCAATCAAATAATTTGACCATTTTTAATAACTGTTTAGTATATTAAATTATTAATATGGGTGCAATTGGATATTATTAATTATTTAATAAATAATTGTTTAGAAAGTGAATGATATGTTAAATGAGAAATGAGGTTTCCTTTTCCGTCAAATAATTTGACCATTTTTAATAACTGTTTAGTATATTAAATTATTAATATGGGTACAGTGGATGTTATTAATTATTTAATAAATAATTGTTTAGAAAGTGAATGATATGTTAAATGAGAAAGTAATTTCCTTTTCAATCAAATAATTTGACCATTTTTAATAACTAACTGTTTAGTATGGCAATTATTAATATGGGTACGAGTGGATATTATTAATTATTTAATAAATAATTGTTTAGAAAGTGAATGAAATGTTAAATGAGAAATAGAGGTTTCCTTTTCAATCAAATAATTTGACCATTTTAATAACTAACTGTTTAGTATATTAAATTATTAATATGGGTACAGTGGATATTATTAATTATTTAATAAATAAATTGTTTAGAAAGTGAATGAAATGTTAAATGAAAATGAGGTTTCCTCTTCAATCAAATAATTTGACCATTTTTAATAACTAATTGTTTAGTATATTAAATTATTAATATGAGTACAGTGGATATTATTAATTATTTAATAAATAATTGTTTAGAAAAGTGAATGAAATGTTAAATGAGAAATGAGGTTTTCTCTTCAATCAAATAATTTTGACATTTTTAATAACTAATTGTTTAGTATATTAAATTATTAATATGGGTACAGTGGATATTATTAATTATTTAATAAATAATTGTTTAAGTGAATGATATGTTAAATGAGAAATGAGGTTTCCTTTTCAATCAAATAATTTGACCATTTTTAATAACTAATTGTTTAGTATATTAAATTATTAATATGGTACAGTGGATATTATTAATTATTTAATAAATAATTGTTTAGAAAGTGAATGATATGTTAAATGAGAAATGAGGTTTCCTTTTCAATCAAATAATTTGACCATTTTTAATAACTAATTGTTTAGTATATTAAATTATTAATATGGGTACAGTGGATATTATTAATTATTTAATAAATAATTGTTTAGAAAGTGAATGAAGTAAATGAGAAATGAGGTTTCCTTTTCAATCAAATAATTTGACCATTTTTAATAACTGTTTAGTATATTAAATTATTAATATGGGTACAGTGGATATTATTAATTATTTAATAAATAATTGTTTAGAAAGTGAATGAAATGTTAAATGAGAAATGAAATTTCCTCTTCAATCAAATAATTTGACCATTTTTAATAACTAACTAATTGTTTAGTATATTAAATTATTAATATGGGTACAGTGGATATTATTAATTATTTAATAAATAATTGTTTAGAAAGTGAATGATATGTTAAATGAGAAATGAGGTTCCTTTTCAATCAAATAATTTGACCATTTTTAATAACTAATTGTTTAGTATATTAAATTATTAATATGGGTACAGTGGATATTATTAATTATTTAATAAATAATTGTTTAGAAAGTGAATGAAATGTTAAATGAGAAATGAGGTTTCCTTTTCAATCAAATAATTTGACCATTTTTAATAACTGTTTAGTATATTAAATTATTAATATGGGTACAGTGGATATTATTAATTATTTAATAAATAATTGTTTAGAAAGTGAATGAAATGTTAAATGAGAAATGAGGTTTCCTCTTCAATCAAATAATTTGACCATTTTTAACTAATTGTTAGTACTTATTAAATTATTATTATGGTACAGTGGATATTATTAATTATTTAATAAATAATTGTTTAGAAAGTGAATGATATGTTAAATGAGAAATAGGGTTTCCTTTTCAATCAAATAATTTGATAGCCATTTTAATAACTAATTGTTTAGTATATTAAATTATTAATATGGGTACAGTGGATATTATTAATTATTTAATAAATAATTGTTTAGAAAGTGAATGAAATGTTCAAATGAAAATGAGGTTTCTCTTCAATCAAATAATTTGACCATTTTTAATGACTTAATTGTTTAGTATATTAAATTATTATGGGTACAGTGGATATTATTAATTATTTAATAAATAATTGTTTAGAAAGTGAATGATATGTTAAATGAGAAATGAGGTTTTCACTTTCAATCAAATAATTTGACCATTTTTAATAACTAATTGTTTAGTATATTAAATTATTAATATAGGTACAGTGGATATTATTAATTATTTAATAAATAATTGTTTTTAGAAAGTGAATGAAATGTTAAATGAGAAATGAGGTTTCCTCTTCAATCAAATAATTTGACCATTTTTAATAACTAATTGTTTAGTATATTAAATTATTATTATGGGTACAGTGGATATTATTAATTATTTAATAAATAATTGTTTTGAAAGTGAATGAAATGTTAAATGAGAAATGAGGTTTCCTCTTCAATCAAATAATTTGACCATTTTTAATAACTAATTGTTTAGTATATTAAATTATTATTATGGGTACAGTGGATATTATTAATTATTTAATAAATAATTGTTTAGAAAGTGAATGATATGTTAAATGAGAAATGAGGTTTCCGCTTTTCAATCAAATAATTTGACCATTTTTAATAACTAATTGTTTAGTATATTAAATTATTATTATGGGTACAATTGGATATTATTAATTATTTAATAAATAATTGTTTAGAAAGTGAATGAAATGTTAAATGAAAATGAGGTTTCCTCTTCAATCAAATAATTTGACCATTTTTAATAACTAATTGTTTAGTATATTAAATTATTATTATCAGGTACAGTGGATATTATTAATTATTTAATAAATAATTGTTTAGAAAGTGAATGATATGTTAAATGAGGTTTCCTTTTCAATCAAATAATTTGACTGTTTAATAACTAATTGTTTAGTATATTAAATTATTATTATGGGTACAGTGGATATTATTAATTATTTAATAAATAATTAGAAAGTGAATGATATGTTAAATGAGAAATGAGGTTTCCTTTTCAATCAAATAATTTGACCATTTTAATAACTAATTGTTTAGTATATTAAATTATTATTATGGGTACAGTGGATATTATTAATTATTTAATAAATAATTGTTTAGAAAGTGAATGAAATGTTAAATGAGAAATGAGGTTTCCTCTTCAATCAAATAATTTGACCATTTTTAATAATAACTAATTGTTTAGTATATTAAATTATTATTATGGGTACAGTGGATATTATTAATTATTTAATAAATAATTGTTTAGAAAGTGAATGATATGTTAAATGAGAAAGTAAGGGTTTCCTTTTCAATCAAATAATTTGACCATTTTTAATAACTAATTGTTTAGTATATTAAATTATTATGGGTACAGTGGATATTATTAATTATTTAATAAATAATTGTTTAGAAAGTGAATGAAATGTTAAATGAGAAATAGGGTTTCCTCTTCAATCAAATAATTTGACCATTTTTAATAACTAATTGTTTAGTATATTAAATTATTATTATGGGTACAGTGGATATTATTAATTATTTAATAAATAATTGTTTTAAGTGAATGATATGTTAAATGAAAATGAGGTTTCCTTTTCAATCAAATAATTTGACCATTTTTAATAACTAATTGTTTAGTATATTAAATTATTATTATGAGTACAGTGGATATTATTAATTATTTAATAAATAATTGTTTAGAAAGTGAATGAAATGTTAAATGAGAAATGAGGTTTCCTTTTCAATCAAATAATTTGACCATTTTTAATAACTAATTGTTTAGTATATTAAATTATTAATATGGGTACAGTGGATATTATTAATTATTTAATAAATAATTGTTTAGAAAGTGGAATGAAATGTTAAATGAGAAATGAGGTTTCCTCTTCAATCAAATAATTTGACCATTTTTAATAACTAATTGTTTAGTATATTAAATTATTATTATGGGTACAGTGGATATTATTAATTATTTAATAAATAATTGTTTAGAAAGTGAATGATATGTTAAATGAGGAAATGAGGTTCCTTTTCAATCAAATAATTTGACCATTTTTAATAACTAATTGTTTAGTATATTAAATTATTATTATGGGTACAGTGGATGTTATTAATTATTTAATAAATAATTGTTTAGAAAGTGAATGATATGTTAAATGAGAAATGAGGTTTCCTTTTCAATCAAATAATTTGACCATTTTTAATAACTGTTTAGTATATTAAATTATTAATATGGGTACAGTGGATATTATTAATTATTTAATAAATAATTGTTTAGAAAGTGAATGAAATGTTAAATGAGAAATGAGGTTTCCTCTTCAATCAAATAATTTGACCATTTTTTTAATAACTAATTGTTTAGTATATTAAATTATTATTATGGGTACAGTGGATATTATTAATTATTTAATAAATAATTGTTTAGAAAGTGAATGATATGTTAAATGAGAAATGAGGTTCCTTTTTCAATCAAATAATTTGACCATTTTTAATAACTAATTGTTTAGTATATTAAATTATTATTATGGGTACAGTGGATATTAATAATTATTTAATAAATAATTGTTTAGAAAGTGAATGATATGTTAAATGAGAAATGAGGTTTCCTTTTCAATCAAATAAATTTGACCATTTTTAATAACTAATTGTTTAGTATATTAAATTATTAATATGGGTACAGTGAATATTATTAATTATTTAATAAATAATTGTTTAATTAATTAAATGTTAAATGAGAAATGAGGTTTCCTCTTCAATCAAATAATTTGACCATTTTTAATAACTAATTGTTTAGTATATTAAATTATTATTATACAGGTACAGTGGATATTATTAATTATTTAATAAATAATTGTTTAGAAAGTGAATGAAATGTTAAATGAGAAATGAGTTTCACTATTTCAATCAAATAATTTGACCATTTTTTAATAACTAATTGTTTAGTATATTAAATTATTATTATGGGTACAGTGGATATTATTAATTATTTAATAAATAATTGTTTGAAAGTGAATGATATGTTAAATGAGAAATGAGGTTTCCTTTTCAGTCAAATAATTTGACCATTTTTGTAACTAATTGTTTAGTATATTAAATTATTATTATGGGTGCAGTGGATATTATTAATTATTTAATAAATAATTGTTTAGAAAGTGAATGATATGTTAAATGAGAAATAGAGGTTTCCTTTTCAATCAAATAATTTGGTATTTTAATAACTAATTGTTTAGTATATTAAATTATTATTATGGAGTACCAGTGGATATTATTAATTATTTAATAAATAATTGTTTAGAAAGTGAATGATATGTTAAATGAGAAATGGGGTTATAAATCAAATAATTTGACCATTTTTAATAACTAATTGTTTAGTATATTAAATTATTATTATGGGTACAGTGGATATTATTAATTATTTAATAAATAATTGTTTAGAAAGTGAATGAAATGTTAAATGAGAAATAAGGGTTTCCTCTTCAATCAAATAATTTGACCATTTTTAATAACTAATTGTTTAGTATATTAAATTATTATTATGGGTACAGTGGATATTACTAATTATTTAATAAATAATTGTTTAGAAAGTGAATGAAATGTTAAATGAGAAATGAGGTTTCCTCTTCAATCAAATAATTTGACCATTTTTAATAACTAATTGTTTTAGTATATTAAATTATTATGGAGCGGTGGATATTATTAATTATTTAATAAATAATTGTTTAGAAAGTGAATGATATGTTAAATGAGAAATGAGGTTCCTTTTCAATCAAATAATTTGACCATTTTTAATAACTAATTGTTTAGTATATTAAATTATTATTATGGGTACAGTGGATATTATTAATTATTTAATAAATATTGTTTAGAAAGTGAATGATATGTTAAATGAGAAATGAGGTTTCCTTTTCAATCAAATAATTTGACCATTTTTAATAACTAATTGTTTAGTATAAATTATTGTGTAGGTGCTGATGGATATTATTAATTATTTTAATAAATAATTGTTTAGAAAGTGAATGATATGTTAAATGAGAAATGAGGTTTTCCTTTTCAATCAAATAATTTGACCATTTTTAATAACTAATTGTTTAGTATATTAAATTATTATTATGGGTACAGTGGATATTATTAATTATTTTAATAAATAATTGTTTAGAAAATGAATGATATGTTAAATAAAATGAGGTTTCCTTTTCAATCAAATAATTTGACCATTTTTAATAACTAATTGTTTAGTATATTAAATTATTAATATACGTTACCAGTGGATATTATTAATTATTTAATAATAAATAATTGTTTAGAAAGTGAATGAAATGTTAAATGAGAAATGAGTTTCTATCTTCAATCAAATAATTTGACCATTTTTAATAACTAATTGTTTAGTATATTAAATTATTATTATGGGTACAGTGGATATTATTAATTATTTAATAAATAATTGTTTAGAAAGTGAATGATATGTTAAATGAGGAAATGAGGTTTCCTTTTCAATCAAATAATTTGACCATTTTTAATAACTAATTGTTTAGTATATTAAATTATTATTATGGGTACAGTGGATATTATTAATTATTTAATAAATAATTGTTTAGAAAGTGAATGAAATGTTAAATGAAATGAGGTTTCCTCTTCAATCAAATAATTTGACCATTTTTAATAACTAATTGTTTAGTATATTTAAATTATTATTATGGGTACAGTGGATATTATTAATTATTTAATAAATAATTGTTTAGAAAGTGAATGAAATGTTAAATGAGAAATGAGGTTTCCTCTTCAATCAAATAATTTGACCATTTTTAATAACTAATTGTTTAGTATATTAAATTATTATTATAGATTTAGTGGATATTATTAATTATTTAATAAATAATTGTTTAGAAAAGTGAATGAAATGTTAAATGAGAAATGAGGTTTCCTCTTCAATCAAATAATTTGACCATTTTTAATAACTAATTGTTTAGTATATTAAATTATTAATATGGGTACAGTGGATATTATTAATTATTTAATAAATAATTGTTTAAGTGAATGAAATGTTAAATGAGAAATGAGGTTTCCTTTTCAATCAAATAATTTGACCATTTTAATAACTAATTGTTTAGTATATTAAATTATTATTATGGGTACAGTGGATATTATTAGTATTTAATAAATAATTGTTTAGAAAGTGAATGATATGTTAAATGAGAAATGAGGTTTCCTTTTCAATCAAATAATTTGACCATTTTTAATAACTAATTGTTTAGTATATTAAATTATTAATATGGGTACAGTGGATATTATTAATTATTTAATAAATAATTGTTTAGAAAGTGAATGAAATGTTAAATGAGAAATGGGGTTTCCTCTTCAATCAAATAATTTGACCATTTTTAATAACTAATTGTTTAGTATATTAAATTATTAATATGGGTACAGTGGATATTATTAATTAGTAGCAAATAATTGTTTAGAAAGTGAATGAAATGTTAAATGAGAAATGAGGTTTCCTCTTCAATCAAATAATTTGACCATTTTTTTAACTAATTGTTTAGTATATTAAATTATTATTATGGGTACAGTGGATATTATTAATTATTTAATAAATATTGTTTAGAAAGTGAATGAAATGTTAAATGAGAAATGAGGTTCCTCTTCAATCAAATAATTTGACCATTTTTAATAACTAATTGTTTAGTATATTAAATTATTAATATGGGTACAGTGGATATTATTAATTATTTAATAAATAATTGTTTAGAAAGTGAATGAAATGTTAAATGAGGTTTCCTCTTCAATCAAATAATTTGACCATTTTTAATAACTAATTGTTTAGTATATTAAATTATTATTATGGGTACAGTGGATATTATTAATTATTTAATAAATAATTGTTTAGAAAGTGAATGATATGTTAAATGAGAAATGAGGTTTCCTTTTCAATCAAATAATTTGACCATTTTTAATAACTAATTGTTTAGTATATTAAATTATTAATATGGGTACAGTGGATATTATTAATTATTTAATAAATAATTGTTTAGAAAGTGAATGAAATGTTAAATGAAAATGAGGTTTCCTTTTCAATCAAATAATTTGACCATTTTTAATAACTGTTTAGTATATTAAATTATTAATATGGGTACAGTGGATATTATTAATTATTTAATAAATAATTGTTTAGAAAGTGAAATGAAATGTTAAATGAGAAATGAAGTTCCTCTTCAATCAAATAATTTGACCATTTTTAATAACTAATTGTTTAGTATATTAAATTATTAATATGGGTACAGTGGATATTATTAATTATTTAATAAATAATTGTTTAGAAAGG
>JBBBDQ010013380.1:0-12480 GCA_037127315.1 Ascarosepion bandense
GAAAGTGAATGAAATGTTAAATGAGAAATGAGGTTTCCCCTTCAATCAAATAGACAACTAATTCATTTAATAACTAATTGTTTAGTATATTAAATATTATTATGGGTACAGGATATTATTAATTATTTAATAAATAATTGTTTAGAAAGAATGAAATGTTAAATATAGTACGAGGTTTCTTTTCAATCAAATAATTTGACCATTTTTAATAACTAATTGTTTAGTATATTAAATTATTATTATGGGTACAGTGGATATTATTAATTATTTAATAAATAATTGTTTAGAAAGTGAATGATATGTTAAAATGAGAAATGAGGTTTCCTTTTTCAATCTGAATACTTTGACCATTTTTAATAATTCAATTGTTTATATATTAAATTATTATTATGGGTACAGTGGATATTATTAATTACTAAGTCAACAATTGTTTAGAAAGTGAATGAAATGTTAAATGAAATTGCGTTTCCTTTTCAATCAAATACTTGACCATTTTTAATAACTAATTGTTTAGTATATTAAATTATTATTATGGTACAGTGGATAGCTATTAATTATTTAATAAATAATTGTTTAGAAAGTATGATATGTTAAATGAGAAATGAGGTTTTTCAATCAGTCAATTTGACCATTTTTAATAACTAATTGTTTAGTATATTAAATTATTATTATGGGTAATAGTGATATTATTAATTATTTAATAAATAATTGTTTAGAAAGTGAATGAAATGTTAAATGAGAAATGAGGTTTCCTTTTTCAATCAAATAATTTGACCATTTTTAATAACTAATTGTTTAGCATATTAAATTATTATTATGGGTACAGTGGATATTATTAATTATTTAATAAATAATTGTTTAGAAAGTGAATGAAATGTTAAATGAGAAATGAGGTTTCTCTTCAATCAAATAATTTGACCATTTTTAATAACTAATTGTTTAGTATTAAATTATTATTATGGGTACAGGATATTATTAATTATTTAATAAATAATTGTTTAGAAAGTGAATGAAATGTTAAATGAGAAATGAGGTTTCCTTTTCAATCAAATAATTTGACCATTTTTATTAACTAATTGTTTAGTATATTAAATTATTATTATGGGTACAGTGATATTATTAATTATTTAATAAATACTGTTTAGAAAGTGAATGATATGTTAAATGAGAAATGAGGTTTCCTCTTTTCAATCAAATAATTTGACCATTTTTAATAATTAATTGTTTAGTATATTAAATTATTATGGCATAAAGGGATATTATTAATTATTTAATAAATAATTGTTTAGAAAGGAATGAAATGTTAAATGAGAAATGAGGTTTCCTTTTTCAATCAAATAATTTGACCATTTTTAATAACTAATTGTTTAGTATATTAAATTATTATTATGGGTACAGTGGATATTATTAATTATTTAATAAATAATTGTTTAGAAAGTGAAATGGAAATGTTGAAATAGAAAATGAGGTTTCCTTTTCAATCAAATAATTTGACCATTTTTAATAACTAATTGTTTAGTATATTAAATTATTATTATGGGTACAGTGGATATTATTAATTATTTAATAAATAATTGTTTAGAAAGTGAATGATATGTTAAATGAGAAATGAGGTTTCCTTTCAATCAAATAATTTGACCATTTTTAATAACTAATTGTTTAGTATATTAAATTAATAATATGTACAGTGGATATTAATACAATAAATAATTGTTTAGAAAGTGAAATGAAAAAATTAAGTTTAAACCCATAAATTCTATGTTTCCTTTTCAATCAAATAATTTGACCATTTTTAATAACTAATTATTTAGTAAGTATTGAATATTATTATGGGTATAGGATATTATTAATTATTTAATAAATAATTGTTTAGAAAGTGAATGAAATGTTAAATGAGAAATGAGGTTTCCTTTTCAATCAAATAATTTGACCATTTTTAATAATCAATTGTTTAGTATTAAATTATTAATATGGTAATAGTGGATATTAATTATTTAATAACTAATTGCTTAGTATATTAAATTATTATTATGGGTACAGTGGATATTATTAATTATTTAATAAATAATTGTTTAGAAAGTGGAAAATGAGTCGTTAAATGAGAAATGAGGTTTCCTTTTCAATCAAATAATAATTTGACCATTTTTAATAACTAATTGTTTAGTATATTAAATTATTAATATGGGTACAGTGGATATTATTAATTATTTAATAACTAATTGTTTAGTATATTAAATTATTATTATGGGTAACAGTGGATATTATTAATTATTTAATAAATAATTGTTTAGAAAGTGAATGAAATGTTAAATGAGAAATGAGGTTTCCTCTTCAATCAAATACTTGACCATTTTTAATAACTAATTGTTTTAGTATATTAAATTATTATACAGTGGATATTATTAATTATTTAATACCAATTGTTTAGAAAGGAATAGTAAGTTACAATGAGAAATGAGGTTTCCTTTTCAATCAAATAATTTGACCATTTTTAATAATCCACTTGTTTAGTATATTAAATTATTATTATGCAACAGTATATTTATTTTTAATTATTTAATAAATAATTGTTTAGAAAGTGAATGAAATGTTAAATGAGAAATGAGGTTTCCTTTTCAATCAAATAATTGACCATTTTACACAACTAATTGTTGTGATATATTAAATTATTATTATGTACCAGTGGATATTATTAATTATTTAATAAATAATTGTTTAGAAAAGTGAATGAAAATGTTAAATATAAATGAGGTTTCCTTTTCAATCAAATAATTTGACCTATTTTTAATAACTAATTGTTTAGTATATTAAATTATTATTATGTACCAGTGGATATTATTAATTATTTAATAAATAATTGTTTAGAAAGTGAATGAAATGTTAAATGAGAAATGAGGTTTCCTTTTCAATCAAATAATTTGACCATTTTTAATAACTAATTGTTTAGTATATTAAATTATTAATATAAGTACAGTGATATTATTAATTATTTAATAACTAATTGTTTAGTATATTAAATTATTATTATGGGTACAGATATTATTAATTATTTAATAAATAATTGTTTAGAAAGTGAATGAAATGTTAAATGAGAAATGAGGTTTCCTTTCAATCAAATAATTTGACCATTTTTAATAACTAATTGTTTAGTATATTAAATTATTATTATGTACCAGGGATATTATTAATTATTTAATAAATAATTGTTTAGAAAGTGAATGAAATGTTAAATGAGAAAATGAGGTTTCCTTTTCAATCAAATAATTTGACCATTTTTAATAACTAATTGTTTAGTATATTAAATTATTATTATGGGTACAGTGGATATTATTAATTATTTCAATAAATAATTATTTAGAAAGTGAATGAAATGTTAAATGAGAAATGAGGTTTCCTTTTCAATCAAATACTGACCTTATTTAATAACTAATTGTTTAGTATATTAAATTATTATTATGGGTACAGGGATATATTATTAATTATTTAATAAATAATTGTTTAGAAAGTGAATGAAATGTTAAATGAGAAATGAGGTTTCCTTTCAATCAAATAATTTGACCATTTTTAATAACTAATTGTTTAGTATATTAAATTATTATTATGGGTACAGGATATTATTAATTATTTACTAAATAATGTTTAGAAAGTGAATGAAATGTTAAATGAGAAAATGAGGTTTCCTTTTCTAATCAAATAATTTGACCATTTTTAATAACTAATTGTTTAGTATATTAAATTATTATTATGGGTAATAGGATATTATTAATTATTTAATAAATAATTGTTAGAAAGTGAATGAAATGTTAAATGAGAAATGAGGGTTTCCTTTTTCAATCAAATAATTTGACCATTTTTAATAACTAATTGTTTAGTATATTAAATTATTATAGGTACAGTGGATATTATTAATTATTTAATAAATAATTGTTTAGAAAGTGAATGAAATGTTAAAATGAGAAATGAGGCTTCCTTTTCAATCAAATAATTTGACCATTTTTAATAACTAATTGTTTAGTATATTAAATTATTATTATGGGTACAGGATATTATTAATTATTTAATAAATAATTGTTTAGAAAGTAAATGAAATGTTAAATGAGAAATGAGGTTTCCTTTTCAATCAAATAATTTGACCATTTTTAATAACTAATTGTTTAGTATATTAAATTATTATTATGGGTACAGTGATATTATTAATTATTTAATAAATAATTGTTTAGAAAGTAATGAACAAGTTAAATGAGAAATGAGGTTTCCTTTTCAATCAAATAATTTGACCATTTTAATAACTAATTGTTTAGTATATTAAATTATTATTATGTACCAGTGGATATTATTAATTATTTAATAAATAATTGTTTAGAAAGTGAATGAAATGTTAAATGAGAAATGATAGTTTTTCAATCAAATAATTTGACCATTTTTAATAACTAATTGGTTAGTATATTAAATTATTATTATGTAAGTAGTGGATATTATTAATTATTTAATAAATAATTGTTTATAGAAAGTGAATGAAATGTTAAATGAGAAATGAGGTTTCCTTTTCAATCAAATAATTTGACCATTTTTAATAACTAATTGTTTAGTATATTAAATTATTATTATGGTACAGTGGATATTATTAATTATTTAATAAATAATTGTTTAGAAAGTGAATGAAATGTTAAATGAGAAATGAGGTTTCCTTTTCAATCAAATAATTTGACCATTTTTAATAACTAATTGTTTAGTATATTAAATTATTATTATGGGTACAGTGGATATTATTAATTATTTAATAAATAATTGTTTAGAAAGTGAATGATATGTTTAAATGCATAGTAAAACAGGCTTCCTCTTCAATCAAATAATTTGACCATTTTTAATAACTAATTGTTTAGTATATTAAATTATTATTATAAAAATAGTGGATATTATTAATTATTTAATAAATAATTGTTTAGAAAGTGAATGATATGTTAAATGAGAAATGGGAGGTTTCCTTTCAATCAAATAATTTGACCATTTTTAATAACTAATTGTTTAGTATATTAAATTATTAATATGGGTACAGTGGATATTATTAATTATTTACAAATAATTGTTTAGAAAGTGAATGAAATGTTAAATGAGAAATGAGGTTTCCCTTCAATCAAATAATTTGACCATTTTTAATAACTAATTGTTTAGTATATTAAATTATTATTATGGGTACAGGATATTATTAATTATTTAATAAATAATTGTTTAGGAAAGTGAATGATATGTTAAATGAGAAATGAGGCTTCCTCTTCAATCAAATAATTTGACCATTTTTAATAACTAATTGTTTAGTATATTAAATTATTATTATGGGTACAGTGGATATTATTAATTATTTAATAAATAATTGTTTAGAAAGTGAATGATATGTTAAATGAGAAATGAGGTTTCCTTTTCAATCAAATAATTTGACCATTTTTAATAACTAATTGTTTAGTATATTTAAAATATTAATATGGGTACAGTGGATATTATTAATTATTTAATAAATAATTGTTTAGAAAGTGAATGAAATGTTAAATGAGAAATGAGGTTTCCTCTTCAATCAAATAATTTGACCATTTTTAATAACTAATTGTTTAGTATATTAAATTATTATTATGGGTACAGTGGATATTATTAATTATTTAATAAATAATTGTTTAGAAAGGAATGAATACTGGAAAATGTTAAATGAGAAATGAGGTTTCTTTCAATCTACTTAAAATAATTTGACCATTTTTAATAACTAACTGTTTAGTATATTAAATTATTAATAATATGGGTACAGTGGATATTATTAATTATTTAATAAATAATTGTTTAGAAAGTGAATGAAATGTTAAATGAGAAATGAGAGGTTCCCTCTTCAATCAAATAATTTGACCATTTTTAATAACTAATTGTTTAGTATATTAAATTATTAATATGGGTACAGTGGATATTATTAATTATTTAATAAATAATTGTTTAGAAAGTGAATGAAGTATTAAATGAGAAATGAGGTTTCCTCTTCAATCAAACAATTTGACCATTTTAATAACTAATTGTTTAGTATATTAAATTATTAATATGGGTACAGTGGATATTAATTATTTAATAAATAATTGTTTAGAAAGTGAATGATATGTTAAATGAGAAATGGGAACCTTTTCAATCAAATAATTTGACCATTTTTAATAATTGTTTAGTATATTAAGTATTAATATGGGTACAGTGGATATTATTAATTATTTAATAAATAGTGTTTAGAAAGTGAATGATATGTTAAATGAGAAATGAAAGGTTTCCTTTTCAATCAAATAATTTGACCATTTTTAATAACTAATTGTTTGATACATATTAAATTATTAATATGGGTACAGTGGATATTATTATTATTTTAATAAATAATTGTTTAGAAAGTGAATGAAATGTTAAATGAGAAATGAGAGTTTCCTTTTCAATCAAATAATTTGACCATTTTTAATAACTGTTTAGTATATTAAATTATTAATATGGGTAGTGTGGATATTATTAATTATTTAATAAATAATTGTTTAGAAAGTGAATGAAATGTTAAATGAGAAATGAGGTTCCTCTTCAATCAAATAATTGCATTGACTTTAAATAACTAATTGTTTAGTATATTAAATTATTAATATGTTCAAGTGGATATTATTAATTATTTAATAAATAATTATTTAGAAAGTGAATGATATGTTAAATGAGAAATGAGGTTTCCTTTTCAATCAAATAATTTGACCATTTTTAATAACTAATTGTTTAGTATAAATTATTAATATGGGTACAGTGGATATTATTAATTATTTAATAAATAATTGTTTAGAAAGTGAATGAAATGTTAAATGAGAAATGAAGGTTTCCTTTTCAATCAAATAATTTGACTATTTTAATAACTGTTTAGTATATTAAATTATTAATATGGGTACAGTGGATATTATTAATTATTTAATAAATGGTATTTAGAAGTGAATGAAATGTTAAATGAGAAATGAGGTTTCCTCTTCAATCAAATAATTTGACCATTTTTAATAACTAATTGTTAGTATATTAAATTATTATTATGGGTACAGTGGATATTATTAATTATTTAATAAATAATTGTTTAGAAAGTGAAATGATATGTTAAATGAGAAATGAGGTTTCCTTTTCAATCAAATAATTTGACCATTTTTATACTTATTGTTTAGTATATTAAATTATTAATATGGGTACAGTGGATATTATTAATTATTTAATAATATGTTTAGAAAGTGAATAAATGTTAAATGAGAAATGAGGTTTCCTCTATAATCCAAATAATTTGACCATTTTTTAATAACTAATTGTTTCGTATAATGAAAGTTATTATTATGGGTACAGTGGATATTATTAATTGTTAATAATGTATTGTTTAGAAAGTGAATGATATGTTAAATGAGAAATGAGTTTCCTTTTCAATCAAATAATTTGACCATTTTTAATAACTAATTGTTTAGTATATTAAATTATTAATATTGTTCAGTGGATATTATTAATTATTTAATAAATAATTGTTTGAAAAGTGAATGAAATGTTAAATGAGAGACCAGTTTCCTCTTCATTAAAATAATTTGACCATTTTTAATAACTAATTGTTTAGTATATTAAATTGACAATGCCTTATGGGTACAGTGGATATTATTAATTATTTAATAAATAATTGTTTAGAAAGTGAATGAAATGTTAAATGAGAAATGAGGTTTCCTCTTCAATCAAATAATTTGACCATTTTTAATAACTAATTGTTTAGTATATTAAATTATTATTATGGGTACAGTGGATATTATTAATTATTTAATAAATAATTGTTTAGAAAGTGAATGATATATTAGAAGCTAGAGAAATAGGGTTTTCTTTTCAATCAAATAATTTGACCATTTTTAATAACTAATTGTTTAGTATATTAAATTATTATTATGGGTACAAAGGTGGATATTATTAATTATTTAATAAATAATTGTTTAGAAAATGAATGAAATGTTAAATGAAAATGAGGTTTCCTCTTCAATCAAATAATTTGACCATTTTTAATAACTAATGATGTTTAGTATATTAATTATTATTATGTAATTTATGATGGATATTTCTTAATTATTTAATAAATAATTGTTTAGAAAGTGAATGATATGTTAAATGAGAAATGAAGTTTCCTTTTCAATCAAATAATTTGACCATTTTTAATAACTAATTGTTTAGTATATTAATTATTATTAGGTACAGTGGATATTATTAATTATTTAATAAATAATTGTTTAGAAAGTGAATGATATGTTAAATGAGAAATGAGGTTTCCTTTTCAATCAAATAATTTGACCATTTTTAATAACTAATTGTTTAGTATATTAAATTATTATTATGATTATAATTGGATATTATTAATTATTTAATAAAATAATTGTTTAGAAAGTGAATGAAATGTTAAATGAGAAATGAGGAGTTTCCTCTTCAATCTTGAAATAATTTAGCCATTTAATATTAATTATTTAGTATATTAAATTATTATTATGGGTACAGTGGATATTATTAATTATTTAATAAATAATTGTTTATTGAATGATATGTTAAATGAGAAATGAGGTTTCCTTTTCAATCAAATAATAATTTGACCATTTTAATAACTAATTGTTTAGTATATTAAATTATTATTATGGGTACAGTGGATATTATTAATTATTTAATAAATAATTGTTTAGAAAGTGAATGAAATGTTAAATGAGAAATGAGGTTTCCTCTTCAATCAAATAATTTGACCATTTTTAATAACTAATTGTTTAGTATATTAAATTATTATTATGGGTACAGTGGATATTATTAATTATTTAATAAATAATTGTTTAGAAGTGAATGATATGTTAAATGAGAAATGAGGTTTCCTTTTCCAATCAAATAATTTGACCATTTTTAATAACTAATTGTTTAGTATATTAAATTATTATTATGGGTACAGTGGATATTATTAATTATTTAATAAATAATTGTTTAGAAAGTGAATGAAATGTTAAATGAGAAATGAGTTTCCTTTTCAATCAAATAATTTGACCATTTTTAATAACTAATTGTTTAGTATATTAAATTGTGTATGGGTACAGTGGATATTATTAATTATTTAATAAATAATTGTTTAAGTGAATGAAATGTTAAATGAGAAATGAGGTTTTCCTCTTCAATCAAATAATTTGACCATTTTTAATAGCAATTGTTTAGTATATTAAATTATTATTATGGGTACAGTGGATATTATTATTTAATAAATAATTGTTTAGAAAGTGAATGATATGTTAAATGAGAAATTAAGGTTTCCTTTTCAATCAAATAATTTATTACATTTTTAATAACTAATTGTTTAGTATATTAAATTATTATTATGGGTACAGTGGATATTATTAATTATTTAATAAATAATTGTTTAGAAAGTGAATGATATGTTAAATGGAAATGAGGTTTAACTTTTCAATCAAATAATTTGACCATTTTTAATAACTGTTTAGTATATTAAATTATTAATATGGGTACAGTGGATATTATTAATTATTTAATAAATAATTGTTTAGAAAGTGAATGAAATGTTAAATGAGAAATGAGGTTTTACCTCTTCAATCGAAATAATTAGTATTTTTAATAACTAATTGTTTAGTATATTAAATTATTATTATGGGTACAGTGGATATATTAATTATTTTAATAAATAATTGTTTAGAAAGTGAATGATATGTTAAATGAGAAATGAGGTTTCCTTTCAGTATTTGACCATTTTTAATAACTAATTGTTTAGTATATTAAATTATTATTATGGGTACAGTGGATATTATTAATTATTTAATAAATAATTGTTTAGAAAGTGAATGATATGTTAAATAAGAAATGAGGTTTCCTTTTCAATCAAATAATTTGACCATTTTTAATAACTAATTGTTTAGTATATTAAATTATTAATATGTCGTTACAGTGAATATTATTAATTATTTAATAAATAATTGTTTAGAAAGTGAATGAAATGTTAAATGAGAAATGAGGTTTCCTCTTCAATCCAAATAATTTGACCATTTTTAATAACTAATTGTTTAGTATATTAAATTATTATTATGGGTACAGTGGATATTATTAATTATTTAATAAATAATTGTTTAGAGAAAGTGAATGAAATGTTAAATGAAATGAGGTTTCCTCTTCAATCAAATAATTTGACCATTTTTAATAACTAATTGTTTAGTATATTAAATTATTATGGGTACAGTGGATATTATTAATTATTTAATAAATAATTGTTTAGAAAGTGAATGATATGTTAAATGAGAAATGAGGTTTCCTTTTCAATCAAATAATTTGACCATTTTAATAATAATTGTTTAGTATATTAAATTATTATTATGGGTACAGTGGATATTTATTAATTATTTAATAAATAATTGTTTAGAAAGTGAATGATATGTTAAATGAGAAATGAGGTTTCCTTTTCAATCAAATAATTTGACCATTTTAATAACTAATTGTTTAGTATATTAAATTATTATTATTAGATACAGTGGATATTATTAATTATTTAATAAATAATTAATTTTTAAGTGAATGATATGTTAAATGGTGAGAAATGAGTTTCCTTTTCAATCAAATTTGACCATTTTTAATAACTAATTGTTTAGTATATTAAATTATTTATTATTATAGGTACAGTGGATATTATTAATTATTTAATAAATAATTGTTTAGAAAGTGAATGAAATGTTAAATGAGAAAATGAGGTTTCCTCTTCAATCAAATAATTTGACCATTTTTAATAACTAATTGTTTAGTATATTAAATTATTATTATGGGTACAGTGGATATTATTAATTATTTAATAAATAATTGTTTAGTGAATGAAATGTTAAATGAAAGTAAAGGTTCCTCTTCAATCAAATAATTTGACCATTTTTAATAATTGTTTAGTATATTAAATTATTATTATGGGTACAGTGGATATTATTAATTATTTAATAAATAATTGTTTAGAAAGTGAATGATATATTAAATGTAGAAATGAGGTTTCCTTTTCAATCAAATAATTTGACCATTTTTAATAACTAATTGTTTAGTATATTAGTTATTATTATGGGTACAGTGGATATTATTAATTATTTAATAAATAATTGTTTAGAAAGTGAATGATATGTTAAATGAGAAATGAGGTTTCCTTTTCAATCAAATAATTTGACTCATTTTTAATAACTAATTGTTTAGTATATTAAATTATTATTATGGGTACAGTGGATATTATTAATTATTTAATAAATAATTGTTTAGAAAGTGAATGATATGTTAAAAAATGAGAAATGGTTTCCTTTTCAATCAAATAATTTGACCATTTTTAATAACTAATTGTTTAGTATATTAAATTATTATTATGGTACAGTGGATATTATTAATTATTTAATAAATAATTGTTAGAAAGTGAATGATATGTTAAATGAGAAATGAGGTTTCCTTTTCAATCAAATAATTTAATGCATTTTTAATAACTAATTGTTTAGTATATTAAATTATTATTATGGGTACAGTGGATATTATTCCATTATTTAATAAATAATTGTTTAGAAATGAATGAAATGTTAAATGAAAATGAAGGTTTCCTCTTCAATCAAATAATTTGACCATTTTTAATAACTAATTGTTTAGTATAAATTATTATTATGGGTACAGTGGATATTATTAATTATTATTTAATAAATAATTGTTTAGAAAGTGAATGATATGTTAAATGAGAAATGAGGTTTCCTTTTCAATCAAATAATTTGACCATTTTTAATAACTAATTGTTTAGTATGTTAAATTATTATTATCGGTACAGTGGATATTATTAATTATTTAATAAATAATTGTTTAGAAAGTGAATGAAATGTTAAATGAGAAATGAGGTTTCCTCTTCAATCAAATAATTTGACCATTTTTAATAACTAATTGTTTAGTATATTAAATTATTATTATGGGTACAGTGGATATTATTAATTATTTAATAAATAATTGTTTAAGTGAATGAAATGTTAAATGAAAATGAGGTTTCCTCTTCAATCAAATAATTTGACCATTTTTTTAATAACTAATTGTTTAGTATATTAAATTATTATTATGGAATTACAGTGGATATTATTAATTATTTAATAAATAATTGTTTAGAAAGTGAATGAAATGTTAAATGAGAAATGAGGTTTCCTCTTCAATCAAATAATTTGACCATTTTTAATAACTAATTGTTTAGTATATTAAATTATTAATATGGGTACAGTCAGATATTATTAATTATTTAATAAATAATTGTTTAGAAAGTGAATGAAATGTTAAATGAGAAATGAGGTTTCCTTTTCAATCAAATAATTTGACCATTTTTAATAACTAATTGTTTAGTATATTAAGAATTATTATTATAGGTACAGTGGATATTATTAATTATTTAATAAATAATTGTTTAGAAAGTGAATG
>JBBBDQ010013383.1:0-10293 GCA_037127315.1 Ascarosepion bandense
CTGCGGGAGTTCGAACCCGGGGTTTATTTTCTCGGTTCTCGCCACCGACGAAGGCAATCATATGTTTGTGTCTGCGATGCGAACGACAAATCGGTGAAGAATTTGATGATTCGGGGAAATTCGTTGGCCGATGTGAATTGACGGACGGAGGAGGAGATTCGGACCCACGGACATTTGTCGCCTTTCAGGTGACATTTTCGTGTTGTTGTCCTTTGATTCCGTTGAGGGGGAAAACTTTTCTTTTTGGGGAGAAAAACATACATTTTTAAAAATAAGAAAAAAAT
The DNA here is from genome assembly GCA_037127315.1 of Ascarosepion bandense. Classification (NCBI taxonomy): domain Eukaryota; kingdom Metazoa; phylum Mollusca; class Cephalopoda; order Sepiida; family Sepiidae; genus Ascarosepion; species Ascarosepion bandense. The sequence goes on from JBBBDQ010013383.1 coordinate 285, forward strand.
TATTGACACAAAAGAAAATAGTACGATCTTTGTGTCAATTTCACCGACAATTTTAACTGTGAGCGAGGAATTTAAAGAAATTGTTTGTTTTTCGGAAAAGGAAAAAAATGAAAACATTCGCCTTTGGGGGTGGCGGGGTGGGGTGGGGATATTTCGTTTGCCCCCCTTCTTCGTGTCGATCCCACCGACTGGGAATTTGTGGGGTCGGGATTAGTCGGAATTTTGTCTTTTCAGCAAAATGAGAATTTCTCAAAAATTGGAAATTCAGGAAAAATTTGTCGATTTTCGTCAAATAAATTTGGACATTTTTTGGTTCTAACGAAGAAGAAATTTTCTGTTTGCAGAAAAAATTTCCGTACAAATTTGAGAAAGAATCTGAATATCTTCCGATGATTTTGTTTCGCCTCCGAAATTGTTTGTTTCTTTTTTGAGAAACGAAGGAAAAATTTCATCAAAATTTTCCAAATTTATTAAAAAGAAAAAGAAAAACATTTTTTGAATTTTATTTTTTAAAATGAATTTTTGAAAAACATTTGAAAAAACATTTTCAAAAATTAATTTAAGGAAAATTAAAACTTTAATTTTTTATTTTTTTGAAAATAAAATTAATTTTGGCCCAGAAATTTATTTTTCTGTTGTTTTTTATTTTAATTTTTGAGAAAGTTTTTCCCGATTATTTGACAATACAGTCTTGGTAAATAATTGTGGAATAATATTGAGTTTCGTAATATGAGTGAAGGTCAAAATGATGACTGATTCTCCAAATCCCTCAATGGTTGACAAAAGAATTGATTTCATTTTGCAATATGAGTGAAGAAAAATAGAATTCACGGTAGGTTTTTTGTTTCTTTCTTTTTCTTCATATTTTCTTTCTTTTTCTTCATATTTTTCTTTCTTTCTTTTTCACGAAATACAAACGGGGTAAAGGTTAATTTTCTGAAATTTGTCTTCATTTTTCCTCAGACATTTTGTTCTTCATTGTATCCTTGAGAAGAGCATGAACCCATCTCGTTCTTGCAAGTGATAATGTGTAAAACTGATTAATAAATTGTCATTATGGAATTCAACGAAATTATGTTTGGGCGGGAGTTAATAATTAAAAATAAAAATAAAAAGGTTTCAAAAAACAGATCTTCCTTTTTATTGGCCTTGTGCATACTCTATATTCCGTAGGTCTCAGATGTAAAAACAAGAGTTAACTGACAGCCAACATACATAGAATATTGTGGTGGCCATAAAGTCGAGAGTTGGTTTACTGTAGATGAAAAGATTAAAAAATCTTTTCCTTTTTTAATCATAAAAATATTGATGGGAAAAATGTTCTTTTTTATTAAATTTGGGGCCATTTTTCTTTTTTCTTTTCTTTCTCTCTTTTCTTTTCCTTTTCTTTTTTTCTTTCGAAAGAAGAAGAGGAGAAAGTGAATGCATTCAAAAGGCGAGATTACAAGAAGTCGCTACCCCCACTCGTTCGCCCCCCCCAAATAAAAACAAAGCTCTAAACTTAACAGAAACAAATTTTATTTTTAAGAGAAAAGATCAAAAATTGTTGCCATTATTTTGAACATTTTTTAATCTTTTTCAAAACACGTTCAAATTTCGGTTCGAAAAAGTCTTTTTTTCCTCAGTGATTCACACGATGTTTACACTAGAGTTTATTACAATGGCAAAGCGAATATTACATGGCTCGTTCTGTTTGCGCCTTGAAAGACTTTATTCAGTCTTTTAAAACTCAACCAATATGTATGTACATATATATATATAGAATTTTCATATTCTAGGCAGTAAATTTTCTTTTAAACATGTCAGATTAAATAAATTGCAAACACTATGTTTGTATTCTTCATCACGTTCATACTCACGGATAATCTTTCGCTTATTACAATCAAAAAGATATAGAAACTAGTACTAAAACGTTGACAGATGATCTTTTTCATTCATTTCTTAAGGTACCCAAGTACTTTCAACTCTTTCTGAGGTCATCGGATCTAGCAGTCGGATGTCTGTCGGAAATGACAGTTCTGTTTCTGCGGTGACGATATATATATATATATATATATATATATATATATATATATATATTCCATAGAACATGGAAGTTAATATATATATATATATATATATATATATATATATATATTACGAACTTCCATACTTCTATTGGCCTTGTGCCACTCTAAACTAAGTTAGGGAAGGAAATTCGAAAAGACACAATATTTCCCGACTAAAAAGTTGTTTTTTTTTTTTTTTTTTGTTTTTCTTGTGCTTTAGAAGTGGGTGGGGAGGTTTAATTGAAATTTGTCTTTTTTTTTTCCAATTGTCGAAATGTTTTCTTCTTTGTTTCAAACCCCACTTTAGCCATTTTCTTCTTTTCTGTATCCTTGAGAAAAGGCATGAATCCATCCCATCCTGGCAAGTGTAAAAGTGCCTTGAATGGCATCCAGGCGGCAGAAATCATTCCCTATAAAATAAGAAATTGTGAAATATAATCATCGATCCTTAGGTCCGAAATGAAGAATGACGGGGTTGGAATTAAAGGGTCTTGATAAAATAATTAACAATAAAGAAAATAAATAGAGTTTTTTCCCCGGACTTCCCTTTTCCTCATCACTTTCCTCTTTTTTATCTTTTCTTTCTCCTTCGTTCCTTTCTTTTCTTTTTTTTCTAGATATCTAAAGAAAAGACAAAGGGAGATAACTCAGCATTTAAGAGTTACTTCCCTTTGCAGTTTTTCCTTTATTCGCCCTAAATTGCCTTTTGGTTTTTGGTGAATAGCAATAATTGACCTTTCTTTCTTTGATTTATTGTTTTCTTTCAAATCGTTGTTTGATATTTTACATCTTGTTAATTTCCCATATATTTTATGTACAACAATGACTGCTTATTCTTCTTGAATGAGTCTTGTTTCTTTCTCAAATTTAATGTGATGAAGTTCGCCACAGTGGCAATGTTGCCCTTGAATTTTTAGTTGTCGTTATCTGGGATGCAAGATATTGGAATGAGTGGTACACTCGTCATTTACGATGACTTGGATATTGGAATGAAGTAACTAATTCCTATCATTTACAATAACTAACTTTCCAAACTAAATTTTGAAAAATAAAAATAAATGTTTTCTTGAAACTTTGTTTAGTTTTAATTAAAAACTAAATGATTAAATTAACTTTTTAAGTAACTAAATTATGAATTAAGGAACAAACAATAATCGACTAAACAATTGACAGTAATTGATGAATGAGTAAATCTATTGAATATAAATAAAAAAAACAATTTAAATGCAAACAATAATTTAAAAAATCAAATAATACTTATAGAAAAATACATTACAGATGCCAAATTTAACTGAATGTTTAGAGGATTTTCTTGTTTGCTTAACTTGTTATATAAAATATTTTTCCAAGAACAAAAATTACTTACCAAGAACATTTGTAGGAAAACTCAGACAAACATTCTTCCTATTTTTTCTACATTGTGACATTCATCAAAAGTGTCAACATTAAAAAGTTTATTATCTGCAAAACATTCATTGTTATATACGCAGATAATTTCCTTTGTTACTAAATGAAGAAATGAAGGATTTTTTATCAGGCTACCAGTGACTGTATAATTGTATAGAATAAAATTTGTAGTTGCATCCTTAGAATATAGAGGGAACCGCAATTAATCCCCTGAAAATAGCTGTTTATTTCGGGTATGGCATTTAATCTTCTTAAAAACTACAAAACTAAGCATTAACCTTCTTCGTATGATATATACAGGAAGAACTCTACATTTATTAACATCATCCTCTTTAAAATCAATTCTAAATTTATGCACATCAACTTCTGCTCCTCTGTCACTTCATCCCATTTTGGTTCTTGTAAATTCTTTAAATCAGTTTTGATGCATTGCTGATTAAATGGTAAGCTCCATTTTAAAACTGATAACATTATGTTGCACACTTTCTTCTAATGAGTGCTGAGCCAGGATCGAACCAGGGACCGTTGGATTTCAATCCAAAGCTCTCCCAGCTAGTTTCACTTTGCTACGCCTATTGTCTTCCTCCTCCCACTTTCTCCTTCCACCTTTTCCTGTTTCTCTACTGTTGACTTCCCGCCAAGAAATTGACGCCACTGCATTATTTATTGTACAGAAGTACAAATGCGGCACAAGGCCTAATACGAGATGGGGGGCTGGTCATCAACTGTCCTAATTTAACTTAGCTATTCCTTTCGTTGACCTGACACGCTAACAATAACCTTTCACCATAAAACCACATTTTTACTTACCATTCTTTACATCCACCATAATACCTCAGGTTCTCTCTACAACAAATCCTACTTAACTCCCATATGTACAATGTTCAGTGGAGGGCATGGGCAGAAATAACAACATTTAAAATCCCCAATGATTTTATACAATGAAAAAATAAGGTATTGTTACAAGAAACTAAACAAAATCGTATTGGTAATAAAAAGCCCCCACTACTCTAATAATGTGACAGCAAAATCACTTCCCCGGACGAAATATAATGCAATGGTTTTAAGTATAATGCCATATATCCGATCGCTTAATCACTCACCACAATCACTCATAAAGCCAAACATCATAACAAAAACGAAAAGCACACTTGAAAAGGCAACAAGAAGTCGCCACGCATCCACCGAGGGAACTAACATTGTTGAACACCTAAGGGGGAAGGAAGGGGTTAAACTAAAGAAAAATAGGGGAGAAAAAAAAGAAAGAGACCCCGGTGACAGTATAACCTAGCTAAGTTAACATTGAAGCCAAAAAACAGAAAATCAAACTTTACCTACTCTAACCTAACAGGGACAGGGTGCACATGTTCTGCCAACACACCCAATATCCTGATGCCTAACCAGCATCAAACAACCACTCCAGGTCAGCACCTTTCGCCAACCAGAATCCTTGCAGACTCTCTTTGCTGCAGTGGAGTGGGTGAGTCGTTTCCTTTTCCGTCCTGATCTTGACTTTAAGCTGATGCTTAAAGTCAAGATCAGTTGAAAGAGGTAAAGCTTCTCATCACCATAAATTCCTTCTGTCATATCGTCCAAATCACGATTCGCATAACACCTAGTAAGCAAAGAGCACATAGTGCTCAACCCGATAACGGAGGTACGACATTGCTACAAACAGAACCCAACCTCAAGGACAAGAACTTTCCACGCAGCATACGAACCATGAGGTCTTCAAGAAACTTACACAACGGAGCAACAACACTGCGGTGGAAGAAGGCATGATCGACGGTTTCCGTCGTCAGCTAACACGCAGGTTGATTTTGGTGTTAGGCCCGCTGCATGAAGCCTCTTGCCTACCAGAAGGCCTTTCGAACTCATCAGCCAGGTGAGTGATGCTGCCTCATCGTTGGTGAGACATTTTCAGCAGGCGCCCAAGGGCCATATGGGTGAGCCTCCTGCTTCGTAAGCCCGAGCTCGCCAATCAGTTCATCTTGAACAGCCCCCTAACCTAAACCCGATATAATGCCCTAAGAGACAATTGGGCGTTGGAGAGCCATCCGTAGCCCGCAAGAGAAACGGAAGCCAAACGACGTTCTTTTATAGAAGGAGCACTCGCTTACGAGAGTACGGCCGGCCTCCTCCTCCGACAAATGCACACTTCTCCAGGGATGGAAAGTTTTTATGGACGTCCTCTTGAACGAGGGCGCCGTTCTCATCCTCCAGCATACACATTCGATCCAGGAATCTAATGCTGACGTATGTGACAGTCAACCGCTAGGCATGCCCAGACCGCCCTCAGATGGATGCGGGCAACGAATCTCGCGACGTACCTTAGAGGCTTTTGTCTCCCCAAAGGAAGGAGAACAAGACTGAATTAAACCCAAACGAATGGCACACGGGAGAGGAAGTACAAGAGTCGGTAAAGGAGAATCGGGTAGATGTACGAGCACATACTTCCGCCCTCCTTTAAGGAGAGCTTCCTCCGAGTCCACAGACGAACTGCGCCCTCGGCCTTCTCTCGAACCTCCGACCAATTCATTTCCAACTGGAGATCTGGACCGAAAAAGACGCCGAGAATCTTGATCGGCCCGTCCAGAGGAAAGGTCCAGAAGAAAACTCCCTTACCACAATCGCAATAACAGACTTATCGCGGATGATCTTGTCACCGTCTCATAACATCGACGGTTTCTTTGCTGACTTCGTCAATCTCGGCTTTGCTCGGCTTTGAGCCAAACGTCGTCAGCATAGGCGAATAGCCGAGGTGGTAGCACCAGGTACGGAAATTCCGCGAAGGACCGGTTCTTTTAACTTGTAGAGAATGGCTCCAACGCAAGAACGTGCAGCAAAGGCGAAAGTGGACAACCTTGACGAATGGAGCGAGATAAAGTGAAGGGCTTCGATCTTACCCCATTCACTTCACCAGCGCACCGGAGGACTCATACAGCAGTCGGATCAGGAGCAGTACGACGAAACCGGCGGCGGAAAAGGACAGACTCAAGAAACGATGGTCAACCCTATCGAATGCCTTGGACTGATCCAAATTGATCCGTGCGGCTTCGGTATCGGTTTTCTCGATGATCAGGCGTACCAAATGAAGGTTGTCCTGAATAGTCCTGCCCTTCACACAGCACAAGTCTGTGAGGCCAATCAGACTAGAAGAGGACAGCCTGCAAACGGCCGGCCAAGGTCTTGGCGAAAATCTTTAGTCAGTATTTAACATCGTTAAAGGCCGATAATTATCTATGCCACCCCACCGCTCTTGCTCTTGCGAAGCAACAGTTACACCCTGGTGAAGCGACGAGGTATAGACCCTGCTTCATCCAGTTGTTATAAACAAGAGCCAGCAGAGGAACAAGAACGGACGACTGCCTCAAGTACAGTTCGTAGGGAAGACCATCCAAACCTGGAGTTTTTGCTACGGCAACCGAACACAGCGCATCCCAGACTTCCGACTCTGTTATGGGCCCCTCGCACCTAGCCGCTTCCAGCCGCCGAGAGGCGGGAAGGAGTCAGCCAAATAGGTGTCGAACTGAGCAGAGCTCAGACCGGGCTCCCTGGTGAAAAGATCCTGGAAGTAATCGCTCCACATATACCCACGTCTGTAGTCACGGTACGACCATCCGGCAATGTGATGTCCTTGATATGCCGATTGGCTGCTTGCCTAGCTTCCTCTGCACGCAGTTCTGCGGCCATATTCGTTGCCTCAAAACATTCTTTTAACTAGCCTAACTACATGGGCATGATCCTTCTTGATAAGCAAGGAGGCCAGCTCGGCCCTAGCTAAGGCTACGTCCCCACTATTACCCGAGTTTAACTGCCGATCAACTTTTTTCTCTAACGTCGTTTGCGCCGCTAAATTAGCTAAGATGGGCCGACGACTATAGTCGGCGGCAAACGACCTAATTTTGGATTTAAGTGTGTCCCGCCACTTATTCCCAACCACAGCCCCGTCAGTTCCCGCTTTGGTGTTAGTAAAAAATGGTACTTTCGGAAATCTTGGCTATCAAATAATGACGCGTTCAATTTCAAATGGCCAGCCAACTTAACCTTAGGCTTATCTAAGTTTACACGAACCCGGACAGGCCTATGATCGTGTAAACTATGGAATGAAACTTGGACTACCTAAGAGCCCTACGTCGACTCTCCTAACTAGGACTCGGTCGAGGTAGCTTGCGCGTACCTTCGAATCCGAGCTGCCCCTATTAGTCCAAAGTCCACTACCTCCCGGGGGTGTTCTGCATTTCGGTACTTATCATTAAGATCATTCCTGTCGATAAATTTAAAATCTTTCACATCCGGGTTGTTAGTCTCGATCTTTCTCCTATCGATCTTTCTCAGGGTCAAGGACGGCATTCCAATCCCCCGCTAAAATTACCCGCCTCGATGTTCCAAAGAACGACTCGAGCTGCCGAAACAAAGCAGGACGCTCCCTATGGACATTGGGCGCATAAACCCCAATGAGCAAGAAAGACTTCTCCTTTATGGTAATATCCAGCACACAAATCCTGCCACATGGATCCATAAAAGACAAGCGTACACGCCGCACCCAATGACTTGCTCACTAGCCAGAAACTCCACTAGAACGACCATCAAACATGCTGGACAAGAATCGTAATCCTAGACAGAATGCCCTCATAGAAATCACCAGCTAAAAACCGGGTTTCCTGTAGACAACAAACATCAATACGAGGCGCTGGAGATCATAGGTGAGTCTCTATCCGAGACTCGGACATAAACTGAGCATTTATGCTAACCAAAGAGCCATTTTGTGATCCTTAATTAGGGTTGATTTCTGGACAGAACATGGACGGAAAGGATGCCGACAGCCTCTCCCATAGATCCTTGCCCATTTCTTTGTCAATGGGTGCCATCATGAAGGGGCCCTGTTGTCCAAAAGGAAATGTTAGTTTCATTGCCCTGTAAAGGAGAAGTGAGCAGGTGGGACCCGTCTCCCCAACATTCTTTCAACTTTTTATGAGAATCCTCCTCCATTGTTACTATAGGTGGGGACATTTTAAAGAGCTTTCCCTGCTTCCAGGAGCATATCCCCACCCTTTCCAGTGCCTGTTCCAGTTCTTACAACCGTCAGCATCCTTTTTTGCATGAGAAAATTTTTTGGTTTCTCAATGTCTTTCTCCTTGCATTTTCATTGCCAATAGGACCTTTAATTTGCTGATCCTATTTTCCAAGTTCCTGGCCCTATCTTCCTGGGCTGGAGAAACTCTGCAAATATTCTCCCCAGAAGTAAGTAGGGTGCTCTTGTCGCCTTTTCCGAGCCTCCTATCCTCTGCTGTGGGGCTCCTTTGCCTCTTTGAAGGTGGTGGTAACAGCTTTTTGGGAGGGGGCTGGGGTTGGTTGTGATGGTATTCGGAATGGGCTGGGGTCTCTGCAGAGGAGCAGGTTGTGGAGTGGGCTGTGAGGGTGGGACTTTTTGGGGCTTTTCTTTTTTCAGGAGAGGACGGGGCAGAGACAGAGGGACGTGTTTGTTTCTTTGCCGAGTTCCTCCTTTGGATTTTTGTGCTTTCTTCATGCCCTCGTAGCCTGGGTCGTATGCTTTGCGCATCTCCTCTATTGATGGTGCGAACCAGGCCGAGGCGTCGCCCTTCTTGCTGGTGGGGGAGAGGGGCTGTACGTACCTTTGGTCCTGGGAGCATCAGGGGACTGAGGTCCCGCAGCTTGACGCTTCCCCTCTGGTCCTGCCAACAACCTGCCATTCCCCTTTTCGCTTCTCCGATACTACACTTGCGCTGGACGACTTTTCGGGGAATGAGGGCCCGTGTTTTGACCCAACCGGGGGTACTACCACACCGGTCCTGGTTGCTGGCATGCCCTACAGGCAGGACGGATTTTGTCACAGAAGCGGCCAGAGGGGGTATTTTTGGTCTTCAAGGGCCTGGCTTGGAGAGGCCTTCTTCTCTGGGCAGGAGGAGGAGGAGAGGTGACCAATCTTTCCGCACCTCCAGCATGTCGGTTTACGACGGTCACACTATCACCGGTAGTCTCAGGCCCCCAACGTCAAGACAGTTGGGGATGGTATCGAAAGCTTTACCACTCATCCGTAATCACGAAAACCATCCCCGGTCAGGTCCTCGCAGGAGGCATCTGATCTCACCGAATTGAGAAAAGTACGCCGCGAGATGCTCCCCGATGACCTGAGGAGGGACCTCGTACACTGCCACCTTGGTCCTGCATGCCTAGGTATTCTGTTCTAATAATAAAATCTTTGCCGTTATAAGATCTTTTGATACCATCTTTAGGCAATCTTCCGGCGTGGGCGGCAGCACGTCCACGTGAAATAGCCCGTGCCTTTTACGATTCGTAGAGCTTGACCCCGTGGACTGCAGTGTCTTCAACCTTGTGTCTTTGTAGAGCGACAAATCTTGCGCGAACGCTTGTCGACCACAAGGACTGACACAATTCTTTTTTCAATTTTCTTAATTCCTGGGGATCCTCCAAGAGTCCATCTTCTGTCACAAGATGAGCGTAACTCTTGACTCTCTCCAGAAACTCCGTCAAATTGATTTTTACCTTTGGTGGGGACTTCCAGCCCAAGA
>JBBBDQ010013386.1:0-11186 GCA_037127315.1 Ascarosepion bandense
GTGCAATTTATATTATTATTAAATACGCAGCAATTTATATTATTATTAAATACGCGGCAATTTATATTATTTTTTAAATACGCAGCAATTTATATTATTATTAAATACGCAGTAATTTATATTATTATTAAATACGCGGCAATTTATATTATTTTTAAATACGCAGCAATTTATATTATTATTAAATACGCAGCAATTTATATTATTATTAAATACGCGGCAATTTATATTATTATTAAATACGCGGCAATTTATATTATTATTAAATACGCAGCAATTTATATTATTATTAAATACGCGGCAATTTATATTATTTTTAAATACGCAGCAATTTATATTATTATTAAATACGCAGCAATTTATATTATTATTAAATACGCGGCAATTTATATTATTTTTAAATACGCAGCAATTTATATTATTATTAAATACGCAGCAATTTATATTATTATTAAATACGCGGCAATTTATATTATTTTTAAATACGCAGCAATTTATATTATTATTAAATACGCGGCAATTTATATTATTTAAATACGCAGCAATTTATATTATTATTAAATACGCAGCAATTTATATTATTATTAAATACGCGGCAATTTATATTATTTTTAAATACGCAGCAATTTATATTATTATTAAATACGCGGCAATTTATATTATTTTTAAATACGCAGCAATTTATATTATTATTAAATACGCGGCAATTTATATTATTTTTAATACGCAGCAATTTATATTATTATTAAATACGCAGCAATTTATATTATTATTAAATACGCGGCAATTTATATTATTTTTAAATACGCATAATTTATATTATTAAATACGCAGTAATTTATATTATTATTAAATACGCGGCAATTTATATTATTTTTAAATACGCAGCAATTTATATTATTATTAAATACGCAGCAATTTATATTATTATTAAATACGCGGCAATTTATATTATTTAAATACGCAGCAATTTATATTATTTTTGGGCAAATACGCGGCAATTTATATTATTATTAAATACGCAGCAATTTATATTATTATTAAATACGCGGCAATTTATATTATTATTAAATACGCGGCAATTTATATTATTATTAAAAATACGCAGCAATTTATATTATTATTAAATACGCGGTAATTTATATTATTATTAAATACGCAGCAATTTATATTATTATTAAATACGCAGCAATTTATATTATTATTAAATACACGGTAATTTATATTATTTTTAAATACGCAGCAATTTATATTATTATTAAATACGCGGCAATTTATATTATTATTAAATACGCGCAATTTTATATTATTTTTAAATACGCAGTAATTTATATTATTATTAAATACGCAGCAATTTATATTATTATTAAATACGCGGCAATTTATATTATTTTTAAATACAGCAATTTATATTATTATTAAATACGCAGCAATTTATATTATTATTAAATACGCAGTAATTTATATTATTTTTAAATACGCAGCAATTTATATTATTATTAAATAGCGGCAATTTATATTATTATTAAATACGCGGTAATTTATATTATTATTAAATACGCGGCAATTTATATTATTATTAAATATTGCAGCAATTTATATTATTATTAAATACGCGGCAATTTATATTATTATTAAATACGCGGCAATTTATATTATTTTTAAATACGCAGCAATTTATATTATTATTAAATACGCAGCAATTTATATTATTATTAAATACGCAGCAATTTATATTATTTTTAAATACGCAGCAATTTATATTATTTTTAAATACGCAGCAATTTATATTATTATTAAATACGCAGCAATTTATATTATTATTAAATACGCAGCAATTTATATTATTAAATACGCAGCAATTTATATTATTATTAAATACGCAGCAATTTATATTATTATTAAATACACGGCAATTTATATTATTTTTAAATACGCAGCAATTTATATTATTATTAAATACACGGCAATTTATATTATTTTTAAATACGCAGCAATTTATATTATTATTAAATACGCGGCAATTTATATTATTATTAAATACGCGGCAATTTATATTATTTTTAAATACGCAGCAATTTATATTATTATTAAATACGCAGCAATTTATATTATTAAATACGCGGCAATTTATATTATTTTTAAATACGCAGCAATTTATATTATTATTAAATACGCACCCTATATTATTATTAAATACGCGGCAATTTATATTATTATTAAATACGCAGCAATTTATATTATTATTAAATACGCGCAATTTATATTATTATTAAATACGCTATAATTTATATTATTTTTAAATACGCAGTAATTTATATTATTATTAAATACGCAGCAATTTATATTATTATTAAATACGCAGCAATTTATATATTATTTTTAAATACGCAGCAATTTATATTATTTTTAAATACGCAGCAATTTATATTATTATTAAATACGCGGCAATTTATATTATTATTAAATACGCAGCAATTTATATTATTATTAAATACGCGGCAATTTATATTATTATTAAATACGCGGTAATTTATATTATTTTTAAATACGCAGCAATTTATATTATTATTAAATACGCAGCAATTTATATTATTATTAAATACGTGGCAATTTATATTATTTTTAAATACGCAGCAATTTATATTATTATTAAATACGCAGCAATTTATATTATTATTAAATACGCAGCAATTTATATTATTATTAATGACGCGGCAATTTATATTATTATTAAATACGGCAATTTATATTATTTTTAAATACGCAGCAATTTATATTATTATTAAATACGCAGCAATTTATATTATTATTAAATACGCGGCAATTTATATTATTTTTTAAATACGCAGCAATTTATAATATTATTAAATATGCAGCAATTTATATTATTATTAAATTACGCGGCAATTTATATTATTATTAAATACGCAGCAATTTATATTATTAAATATGCGGCAATTTATATTATTATTAAATACGCGGCAATTTATATTATTTTTAAATACGCAGCAATTTATATTATTATTAAATACGCAGCAATTTATATTATTATTAAATACGCAGTAATTATATTATTTTTAAATACGCAGCAATTTATATTATTTTTAAATACGCAGCAATTTATATTATTATTAAATACGCGGCAATTTATATTATTATTAAATACGCAGCAATTTATATTATTATTAAATACGCGGCAATTTATATTATTATTAAATACGCAGCAATTTATATTATTATTAAATACGCAGCAATTTATATTATTATTAAATACGCGGCAATTTATATTATTATTAAATACGCGGCAATTTATATTATTTTTAAATACGCAGCAATTTATATTATTATTAAATACGCAGCAATTTATATTATTATTAAATACGCGGCAATTTATATTATTATTAAATACGCGGCAATTTATATTATTTTTAAATACGCAGCAATTTATATTATTATTAAATACGCAGCAATTTATATTATTATTAAATACGCAGCAATTTATATTATTTTTAAATACGCAGCAATTTATATTATTTTTAAATACGCAGCAATTTATATTATTATTAAATACGCGGCAATTTATATTATTATTAAATACGCAGCAATTTATATTATTATTAAATACGCGGCAATTTATATTATTATTAAATACGCAGCAATTTATATTATTATTAAATACGCAGCAATTTATATTATTATTAAATACGCGGCAATTTATATTATTATTAAATACGCAGCAATTTATATTATTATTAAATACGCAGCAATTTATATTATTATTAAATACGCGGCAATTTATATTATTATTAAATACGCAGCAATTTATATTATTATTAAATACGCAGCAATTTATATTATTATTAAATACGCGGCAATTTATATTATTATTAAATACGCAGCAATTTATATTATTATTAAATACGCAGCAATTTATATTATTATTAAATACGCGGCAATTTATATTATTATTAAAATACGCAGCAATTTATATTATTATTAAATACGCAGCAATTTATATTATTATTAAATACGCAGCAATTTATATATTATTATTAAATACGCAGCAATTTATATTATTATTAAATACGCGGCAATTTATATTATTATTAAATACGCGGCAATTTATATTATTATTAAATACGCAGCAATTTATATTATTATTAAATACGCGGCAATTTATATTATTATTAAATACGCAGCAATTTATATTATTATTAAATACGCAGCAATTTATATTATTATTAAATACGCGGCAATTTATATTATTATTAAATACGCGGTAATTTATATTATTATTAAATACGCAGCAATTTATATTATTATTAAATACGCAGCAATTTATATTATTATTAAATACACGGCAATTTATATTATTATTAAATACGCAGCAATTTATATTATTATTAAATACGCGGCAATTTATATTATTATTAAATACGCGGTAATTTATATTATTATTAAATACGCGGCAATTTATATTATTATTAAATACGCTATGGCAATTTATATTATTTTTAAATACGCAGCAATTTATATTATTATTAAATACGCAGCAATTTATATTATTATTAAATACGCAGCAATTTATATTATTTTTAAATACGCAGCAATTTATATTATTTTTAAATACGCAGCAATTTATATTATTATTAAATACGCGGCAATTTATATTATTATTAAATACGCAGCAATTTATATTATTATTAAATACGCGGCAATTTATATTATTATTAAATACGCAGCAATTTATATTATTTTTAAATACGCAGCAATTTATATTATTTTTAAATACGCAGCAATTTATATTATTATTAAATACGCGGCAATTTATATTATTATTAAATGATGCAGCAATTTATATTATTATTAAATACGCGGCAATTTATATTATTATTAAATACGCAGCAATTTATATTATTATTAAATACGCAGCAATTTATATTATTTAAATACGCGGCAATTTATATTATTATTAAATACAATTTATATTATTATTAAATACGCGGCAATTTATATTATTATTAAATACGCAATTTATATTATTTTTAAATACGCAGCAATTTATATTATTATTAAATAATACGCAGCAATTTATATTATTATTAAATACGCAGCAATTTATATTATTTTTAAATACGCAGCAATTTATATTATTTTTAAATACGCAGTAATTTATATTATTATTAAATACGCGGCAATTTATATTATTATTAAATACGCAGCAATTTATATTATTATTAAATACGCGGCAATTTATATTATTATTAAATACGCAGCAATTTATATTATTAAATACGCAGCAATTTATATTATTATTAAAATACGCTATAATTTATATTATTATTAAATACGCGCAATTTATATTATTATTAAATACGCGGCAATTTATATTATTAAATACGCGGCAATTTATATTATTATTAAATACGCGGCAATTTATATTATTATTAAATACGCAGCAATTTATATTATTATTAAATACGCAGTAATTTATATTATTATTAAATACGCGGCAATTTATATTATTATTAAATACGCGGCAATTTATATTATTATTAAATACGCGGCAATTTATATTATTATTAAATACGCAGCAATTTATATTATTATTAAATACGCGGCAATTTATATTATTATTAAATACGCAGCAATTTATATTATTATTAAATACGCAGCAATTTATATTATTATTAAATACGCGGCAATTTATATTATTATTAAATACGCGGCAATTTATATTATTATTAAATACGCGGCAATTTATATTATTATTAAATACGCAGCAATTTATATTATTATTAAATACGCAATTTATATTATTATTAAATACGCGGCAATTTATATTATTATTAAATACGCGCAATTTATATTATTATTAAATACGCGGCAATTTATATTATTATTAAATACGCAGCAATTTATATTATTATTAAATACGCGGCAATTTATATTATTAAATACGCAGCAATTTATATTATTATTAAATACGCAGCAATTTATATTATTATTAAATACGCGGCAATTTATATTATTATTAAATACGCGGCAATTTATATTATTATTAAATACGCAGCAATTTATATTATTATTAAATACGCGGCAATTTATATTATTATTAAATACGCGGCAATTTATATTATTATTAAATACGCGGCAATTTATATTATTATTAAATACGCGGCAATTTATATTATTATTAAATACGCGGCAATTTATATTATTATTAAATACGCGGCAATTTATATTATTATTAAATACGCAGCAATTTATATTATTATTAAATACGCGGCAATTTATATTATTATTAAATACGCGGCAATTTATATTATTATTAAATACGCGGCAATTTATATTATTATTAAATACGCGGCAATTTATATTATTAAATACGCGGCAATTTATATTATTATTAAATACGCGCACTTATATTATTATTAAATACGCGGCATTTATATTATTATTAAATACGCAGCAATTTATATTATTATTAAATACGCGGTAATTTATATTATTATTAAATACGCAGCAATTTATATTATTATTAAATACGCAGCAATTTATATTATTAAATACGCGGCAATTTATATTATTATTAAATACGCGGCAATTTATATTATTAAATACGCAGTAATTTATATTATTATTAAATACGCGGCAATTTATATTATTATTAAATACGCAGCAATTTATATTATTATTAAATACGCGGCAATTTATATTATTATTAAATACGCGGCAATTTATATTATTATTAAATACGCGGCAATTTATATTATTATTAAATACGCAGCAATTTATATTATTATTAAATACGCAGCAATTTATATTATTATTAAATACGCAATTTATATTATTATTAAATACGCGGTACTCCTTATTATTAGCTAAATACGCGGCAATTTATATTATTAAATACGCGCAATTTATATTATTATTAAATACGCAATTTATATTATTATTAAATACGCGGCAATTTATATTATTATTAAATACGGCAGCAATTTATATTATTATTAAATACGCAGCAATTTATATTATTATTAAATACGCGGCAATTTATATTATTATTAAATACGCGGCAATTTATATTATTATTAAAATACGCGGCAATTTATATTATTATTAAATACGCAGCAATTATATTATTATTAAATACGCAGCAATTTATATTATTATTAAATACGCGGCAATTTATATTATTATTAAATACGCGGCAATTTATATTATTATTAAATACGCGCAAAAATTTATATTATTATTAAATACGCGGCAATTTATATTATTGAAATACGGCAATTTATATTATTATTAAATACGCAGCAATTTATATTATTATTAAATACGCGTATAATTTATATTATTATTAAATACGTGGGTGGCAATTTATATTATTATTAAATACGCAGCAATTTATATTATTATTAAATACGCAGCAATTTATATTATTATTAAATACGCGGCAATTTATATTATTATTAAATACGCAGCAATTTATATTATTATTAAATACGCAGCAATTTATATTATTATTAAATACGCGGCAATTTATATTATTATTAAATACGCAGCAATTTATATTATTATTAAATACGCGGCAATTTATATTATTATTAAATACGCAGCAATTTATATTATTATTAAATACGCAGCAATTTATATTATTATTAAATACGCGGCAATTTATATTATTATTAAATACGCGGCAATTTATATTATTATTAAATACGTGGCAATTTATATTATTATTAAATACGCGGCAATTTATATTATTATTAAATACGCGGCAATTTATATTATTATTAAATACGCAGCAATTTATATTATTATTAAATACGCAGCAATTTATATTATTATTAAATACGCGGCAATTTATATTATTATTAAATACGCAGCAATTTATATTATTATTAAATACGCGGCAATTTATATTATTATTAAATACGCAGCAATTTATATTATTATTAAATACGCAGCAATTTATATTATTATTAAATACGCGGCAATTTATATTATTATTAAATACGCGGGTAATTTATATTATTATTAAATACGCAGCAATTTATATTATTATTAAATACGCGGCAATTTATATTATTATTAAATACGCAGCAATTTATATTATTATTAAATACGGCAATTTATATTATTATTAAATACGCGGCAATTTATATTATTATTAAATACGCAGCAATTTATATTATTAAATACGCGGCAATTTATATTATTATTAAATACGCAGCAATTTATATTATTATTAAATACGCAGCAATTTATATTATTACTAAATACGCGGCAATTTATATTATTATTAAATACGCGGCAATTTATATTATTATTAAATACGCGGCAATTTATATTATTTTTAAATACGCAGCAATTTATATTATTATTAAATACGCAGCAATTTATATTATTATTAAATACGCGGCAATTTATATTATTATTAAATACGCGGCAATTTATATTATTTTTAAATACGCGGCAATTTATATTATTGATAAATACGCGGCAATTTATATTATTATTAAATACGCGGCAATTTATATTATTATTAAATACGCAGCAATTTATATTATTATTAAATACGCAGCAATTTATATTATTTTTAAATACGCAGCAATTTATATTATTTTTAAATACGCAGCAATTTATATTATTATTAAATACGCGGTAATTTATATTATTATTAAATACGCAGCAATTTATATTATTATTAAATACGCGGCAATTTATATTATTATTAAATACGCAGCAATTTATATTATTATTAAATACGCAGCAATTTATATTATTATTAAATACGCGGCAATTTATATTATTATTAAATACGCGGCAATTTATATTATTATTAAATACGCAGCAATTTATATTATTATTAAATACGCGGCAATTTATATTATTATTAAATACGCGGCAATTTATATTATTATTAAATACGTTATAAATTTATATTATTATTAAATACGGCAATTTATATTATTATTAAATACGCGGCAATTTATATTATTATTAAATACGCGGCAATTTATATTATTATTAAATACGCGGCAATTTATATTATTATTAAATACGCAGCAATTTATATTATTATTAAATACGCGGCAATTTATATTATTATTAAATACGCAGACAATTTATATTATTATTAAATACGCGGCAATTTAGTATTATTATTAAATACGCGGCAATTTATATTATTATTAAATACGCGGCAATTTATATTATTATTAAATACGCGGCAATTTATATTATTATTAAATACGCGGTAATTTATATTATTATTAAATACGCAGCAATTTATATTATTATTAAATACGCAGCAATTTATATTATTTTTAAATACGCAGCAATTTATATTATTTTTAAATACGCAGCAATTTATATTATTATTAAATACGCGGCAATTTATATTATTATTAAATACGCAGCAATTTATATTATTATTAAATACGCGGCAATTTATATTATTATTAAATACGCAGCAATTTATATTATTATTAAATACGCAGCAATTTATATTATTATTAAATACGCGGCAATTTATATTATTATTAAATACGCGGCAATTTATATTATTATTAAATACGCGGCAATTTATATTATTATTAAATACGCGGCAATTTATATTATTATTAAATACGCGGCAATTTATATTATTAAATACGCGGCAATTTATATTATTATTAAATACGCGGCAATTTATATTATTATTAAATACGCGGCAATTTATATTATTATTAAATACGCGGCAATTTATATTATTATTATTAAATACGCGGCAATTTATATTATTATTAAATACGCAGCAATTTATATTATTATTAAATACGCAGCAATTTATATTATTATTAAATACGTTATAATTTATATTATTATTAAATACGCGGCAATTTATATTATTATTAAATACGCGGCAATTTATATTAATAGATAAATACGCAGCAATTTATATTATTATTAAATACGCGGCAATTTATATTATTATTAATACGGTAATTTATATTATTATTAAATACGCGGCAATTTATATTATTATTAAATACGCGGCAATTTATATTATTATTAAATACGCGGCAATTTATATTATTATTAAATACGCAGCAATTTATATTATTATTAAATACGCAGCAATTTATATTATTATTAAATACGCGGCAATTTATATTATTATTAAATACGCAGCAATTTATATTATTATTAAATACGCGGCAATTTATATTATTATTAAATACGCAGCAATTCTATATTATTATTAAATACGCAGCAATTTATATTATTATTAAATACGCGGCAATTTATATTATTATTAAATACGCGGCAATTTATATTATTATTAAATACGCGGCAATTTATATTATTATTAAATACGTATAATTATATTATTAAATACGCGGCAATTTATATTATTATTAAATACGCAGCAATTTATATTATTATTAAATACGCAGCAATTTATATTATTATTAAATACGCGGTAATTTATATTATTATTAAATACGCAGCAATTTATATTATTATTAAATATTATAATTTATATTATTATTAAATACGCGGCAATTTATATTATTATTAAATACGCGGCAATTTATATTATTATTAAATACGCAGCAATTTATATTATTATTAAATACGCGGCAATTTATATTATTATTAAATACGCAGCAATTTATATTATTATTAAATACGCAGCAATTTATATTATTATTAAATACGCGGCAATTTATATTATTATTAAATACGCAGCAATTTATATTATTATTAAATACGCGGCAATTTATATTATTATTAAATACGCAGTAATTTATATTATTATTAAATACGCAGCAATTTATATTATTATTAAATACGCGGCAATTTATATTATTATTAAATACGCGGCAATTTATATTATTATTAAATACGCGGCAATTTATATTATTTTTAAATACGCAGCAATTTATATTATTAAATACGCAGCAATTTATATTATTATTAAATACGCGGCAATTTATATTATTATTAAATACGCGCAATTTATATTATTTTTAAATACGCGGCAATTTATATTATTATTAAATACGCGGCAATTTATATTATTATTAAATACGCGGCAATTTATATTATTATTAAATACGCAGCAATTTATATTATTATTAAATACTACAGCAATTTATTATTTTTAAATACGCAATTTATATTACTTT
>JBBBDQ010013390.1:0-10878 GCA_037127315.1 Ascarosepion bandense
CTCTTTGTCACAATTATTATGTAGGTCTCTTTATCCACAATTATTATGTGGGTCTCTTTATCCACAATTCTGATGTAGGTCTCTTTATCCATAATTATTATGTAGGTCTCTTTATCCATAATTATTATGTAGGTCTCTTTATCCACAATTATTATGTAGGTCTCTTTATCAATAATTATTATGTGGAGTCTCTTTATCCACAATTATTATGTAGGTCTCTTTATCCACAATTATTATGTAGGTCTATTTATCCACAATTATTATGTAGGTCTATTTATCCACAATTATTATGTAGGTCTTTATCCATAATTATTATGTAGGTCTCTTTATCCACAATTATTATGTAGGTCTCTTTATCCACAATTCTGATGTAGGTCTCTTTATCCATAATTATTATGTAGGTCTCTTTATCCATAATTATTATGTAGGTCTCTTTATCCATAATTATTATGTAGGTCTCTTTATCCACAATTATTATGTAGGTCTCTTTATCCACAATTCTGATGTAGGTCTCTTTATCCATAATTATTATGTAGGTCTCTTTATCCATAATTATTATGTAGGTCTCTTTATCCACAATTATTATGTAGGTCTCTTTATCCACAATTATTATGTAGGTCTCTTTATCCATAATTATTATGTAGGTCTCTTTATCCACAATTATTATGTAGGTCTATTTATCCACAATTATTATGTAGGTCTCTTTATCCACAATTATTATGTAGGCTATTTATCCACAATTATTATGTAGGTCTCTTTTATCCATGATATTATGTAGGTCTCTTTATCCACAATTCTGATGTAGGTCTCTTTATCCACAATTATTATGTAGGTCTCTTTATCCACAATTATTATGTAGGTCTCTTTATCCACAATTCTGATGTAGGTCTCTTTATCCATAATTATTATGTAGGTCTCTTTATCCATAATTCCCTTTATGTAGGTCTCTTTATCCATAATTATTGGCATGTAGGTCTCTTTATCCACAATTATTATGTAGGTCTCTTTATCCACAATTATTATGTAGGTCTCTTTATCCACAATTATTATGTAGGTCTCTTTATCCATAATTATTATGTAGGTTTCTTTATCCATAATTATTATGTAGGTCTCTTCATCCACAATTATTATGTAGGTCTACTTTTTATCCACAATTATTATGTAGGTCTCTTTATCCACAATTCTGATGTAGGTCTCTTTATCCATAATTATTATGTAGGTCTCTTTATCCATAATTATTATGTAGGTCTCTTTATCCATAATTATTATAGCAAGTCTCTTTATCCACAATTATTATGTAGGTCTCTTTATCCACAATTATTATATGGGTCTCTTTATCCCTGTAGTGTATGGCAGTCTCTTCCATCACAATTATTATGTGGGTCTCTTTATCCATAATTATTATGTAGGTCTCTTTATCCATAATTATTGTAGGTCTCTTTATCTACAATTATTATGTGAATACTCTTGCTCCATAATTATTATGTAGGTCTCTTCCTCCACAATTATTATATGGGGGTCTCTTTATCCACAATTATGCTGCTGTAGGTCTCTTTATCCATAATTATTATGTAGGTCTCTTTATCCACAATTATTATGTAGGTCTCTTTATCCATAATTATTATGTAGGTCTCTTTATCCCCAATTATTATGTAGGTCTCTTTATCCATAATTATTATGTAGGTCTCTTTATCCACAATTGTATGTAGGTCTCTTTATCCATAATTATTATGTAGGTCTCTTTATCCACAATTATTATGTAGGTCTCTTTGTCCATAATTATTATGTGGGTCTCTTTATCCACAATTATTATGTAGGTCTCTTTATCCATAATTATTATATGGGTCTCTTTATCCATAATTATTATGTAGGTCTCTTTTATCCATAATTATTATTTGAGGTCTCTTTATCCACAATTATTATAGCAGGTCTCTTTATCCACAATTCTGATGTAGGTCTCTTTATCCATAATTATTATGTAGGTCTCTTTATCCACAATTCTGATGTAGGTCTCTTTGCTCAATTATTATGTAGGTCTCTTTATCCACAATTATTATGTGGAGTCTCTTTATCCACAATTCTGATGTAGGTCTCTTTATCCACAATTATTATGTAGGTCTCTTTATCCACAATTCTGATGTAGGTCTCTTTATCCATAATTATTATGTAGGTCTCTTTATCCACAATTATTATGTAGGTCTCTTTATCCCCAATTATTATGTGGGTCTCTTCATCACAATTCTGATGTGGGTCTCTTTATCCATAATTATTGCTGGGTCTCTTTATCCATAATTATTATGTGGGTCTCTTTATCCATAATTATTATATGGGTCTGCACTCTTTAATTATTATGTAGGTCTCTTTATCCACAATTCTGATGGTCTCTTTATCATAATTATTGTGTAGGTCTCTTTATCCATAATTATTGTGTAGGTCTCTTTATCCACAGTTATTATATGGGTCTCTTTATCCATAATTATTATGTAGGTCTCTTTATCCACAATTCTGATGTGGGTCTCTTTATCCATAATTATTATGTGGGGTCTCTTTATCCATAATTATTATGTGGGTCTCTTATCCTGGTGTATATGGTCTCTTTGTATCCACAATTATTATGTGGGTCTCTTTATCACAATTATTATATGGGTCTCTTTATCCATAATTATTATATGGGTCTCTTTATCCTGGTGTGCTGTAGGTCTCTTTATCCATAATTATTATGTGGGTCTCTTTATCCATAATTATTATGTAGGTCTCTTTATCCACAATTATTATATGGGTCTCTTTATCCATAATTATTATATGGGTCTCTTTATCCATAATTGTGTATGAGGTCTCTTTATCCATAATTGTGTGTGGGTCTCTTTATCCACAATTATTGTATGGGTCTCTTTATCCATAATTGTGTGGGTCTCTTTATCCACAATTATTATATAGGTCTCTTTATCCGCAGGTATTGTATAGGTCTCTTTATCCATAATTATTATGTAGGTCTCTTTATCCACAATTCTGATATGGGTCTCTTTGTCATAATTGTATGTAGGTCTCTTTATCCATAATTATTATGTAGGTCTCTTTATCCATAATTATTATATGGGTCTCTTTATCCACAATTATTATGTAGGTCTCTTTATCCATAATTATTATGTAGGTCTCTTTATCCACAATTATTATGTAGGTCTCTTTATCCATAATTATTATGTAGGTGTCTTTATCCACAATTATTATGTGGGTCTCTTTATCCATAATTATTATGTAGGTCTCTTTATCCACAATTATTATGTAGGTCTCTTTATCCATAACCATAATTATTATGTAGGTCTCTTTATCCATAATTATTATGTAGGTCTCTTTTATCCCACAATTCTGATATAGGTCTCTTTATCCATAATTATTATGTAGGTCTCTTTATACATAATTATTATGTAGGTCTCTTTATCCATAATTATTATGTAGGTCTCTTTATCCACAATTATTATGTAGGTCTCTTTATCCATAATTATTATGTAGGTCTCTTTATCCACAATTATTATATAGGTCTCTTTATCCATAATTCTGATGTAGGTCTCTTTATCCATAATTATTATGTAGATACTCTTCCTCCACAATTCTGATGTAGGTCTCTTTATCCATAATTATTATGTAGGTCTCTTTATCCATAATTATTATGTAGGTCTCTTTATCCACAATTATTATGTAGGTCTCTTTATCCATAATTATTATGTAGGTCTCTTTATCCTGGTCCCAAAATTCTGGGTCTCTTTATCCATAATTATTATGTGGGTCTCTTTATCCATAATTATTATGTGGGTCTCTTTATCCACAATTGTGTAACAGGTCTCTTTATCCACAATTATTATGTGGGTCTCTTTATCCACAATTATTATGTAGATGCTCTTTATCCATAATTATTATGTAGGTCTCTTTATCCATAATTATTATGTAGGTCTCTTTATCCATAATTATTATATGGGTCTCTTTATCCATAATTATTATATGGGTCTCTTTATCCACAATTATTATGTAGGTCTCTTTATCCACAATTCTGATGTAGGTCTCTTTATCCATAATTATTGTGTGGGTCTCTTTATCCCATAATTATTATGTAGGTCTCTTATCCCACAATTATTATGTGGGTCTTTATCCTGAAATTATTATGTAGGTCTCTTTATCCACAATTATTATGTAGGTCTCTTTATCCACAATTATTATGTAGGTCTCTTTATCCATAATTATTATTGGGTCTTTATCCCATAATTATTATGTAGGTCTCTTTATCCACAATTCTGATGTAGGTCTCTTTATCCATAATTATTATGTAGGTCTCTTTATCCATAATTATTATATAGGTCTTATCTGGTGTTATGTAGGTCTCTTTATCCACAATTATTATGTGGGTCTCTTTATCCACAATTATTATGTAGGTCTCTTTATCCATAATTATTATATGGAGGTCTCTTTATCCATAATTATTATGTGGGTCTCTTTATCCATAATTATTATGTAGGTCTCTTTTATCATAATTATTATGGAGTCTCTTTATCCACAATTAATATGTAGGTCTCTTTATCCATAATTATTATGTAGGTCTCTTTATCCATAATTATTATGTAGGTCTCTTTATCCATAATTATTATGTAGGTCTCTTTATCCACAATTATTATGTAGGTCTCTTTATCCATAATTATTATGTAGGTCTCTTTATCACAATTATTATGTGGGTCTCTTTATCCATAATTATTATGTAGGTCTCTTTATCCACAATTATTATGTAGGTCTCTTTATCCACAATTCTGATGTAGGTCTCTTTATCCATAATTATTATATGGGTCTCTTTATCCATAATTATTATGTGGGTCTCTTTATCCATAATTATTATGTGGGTCTCTTTATCCTGGCAATTATTATAGCAATTATTTATCCACAATTCTGATGTAGGTCTCTTTATCCATAATTATTATGTAGGTCTCTTTATCCATAATTATTGTACTTGGGTCTCTTTATCCATAATTATTATGTAGATACTCTTTATCCACAATTATTATGTGGGTCTCTTTATCCATAATTATTATGGGGTCTCTTTATCCATAATTATTATGTAGGTCTCCTATCCATAATTATTATGTGGGTCTCTTTATCCACAATTATTATGTAGGTCTCTTTATCCATAATTATTATGTGGGTCTCTTTATCCATAATTATTATGTAGGTCTCTTTATCCATAATTATTATGTAGGTCTCTTCTATCCATAATTATTATGTGGTCTTTATCCCCAATTATTATGTAGGTCTCTTTATCATAATTATTATGTAGGTCTCTTTATCCACAATTATTATGTAGGTCTCTTTATCCACAATTATTATGTAGGTCTCTTTATCCATAATTATTATGTAGGTCTCTTTATCCACAATTATTATGTAGGTCTCTTTATCATAATTATTATGTAGGTCATATTTATCCACAATTATTATATGGGGTCTCTTTATCCATAATTATTATGTAGGTCTCTTTATCCATAATTATTATGTAGGTCTCTTTATCTATGGTGTGTGTAACAGGTCTCTTTATCCATAATTGTACTGTAGGTCTCTTTATCCATAATTATTATGTAGGTCTCTTTATCCATAGTGTGTGTAGGTCTCTTTATCCATAATTATTATGTGGGTCTCTTTATCCATAATTATTATGTAGGTCTCTTTATCCACAATTATTATGTAGGTCTCTTTATCCATAATTATTATGTAGGTCTCTTTATCCACAATTATTATGTGGGTCTCTTTATCCATAATTATTATGTAGGTCTCTTTATCCACAATTATTATGCTGGGGTCTCTTTATCTGGTGTATGTAGGTCTCTTTATCCACAATTATTATGTGGGTCTCTTTATCCATAATTATTATGTAGGTCTCTTTTATCCATAATTATTATGTAGGTCTCTTTATCCATAATTATTATGCTGGGTCTCTTTATCCATAATTGTGCCTGTAGGTCTCTTTATCTGGTGTCCTGGGTCTCTTTATCCATAATTATTATGTAGGTCTCTTCTCTTATTGTATGTAGGTCTCTTTATCCACAATTATTATGTAGGTCTCTTTATCCATAATTATGTGGTCTCTTTATCTGGTGTTATGTAGGTCTCTTTATCCATAATTATTGTGTAGGTCTCTTTATCCACAATTATTATGTAGGTCTCTTTATCCATAATTATTATGTAGGTCTCTTTATCCATAATTATTATGTAGGTCTCTTTATCCACAATTATTGTGTAGGTCTATTTATCCACAATTCTGATGTAGGTCTCTTTCTGGTGTATATGAGTCTCTTCCTCCATAATTATTATAGGTCTCTTCTATCCCACAATTATTATGTAGGTCTCTTTATCCACAATTATTATGTGGATCTCTTTATCCATAATTATTATGTAGGTCTCTTTATCATAGTATTATATGGGTCTCTATCCATAATTATTATATGGTCTCTTTATACAATTATTATGTAGGTCTGCACTCACACAATTATTGTGTAGGTCTCTTTATCCATAATTATTATGTGGAGGTCTCTTTATCCATAATTGTGTGTAGGTCTCTTTATCCACAATTATTATGTAGGTCTGTTTATCCACAATTCTGATGTGGGTCTCTTTATCCATAAAATTATTATGTAGGTCTCTTTATCCATAATTATTATGTAGGTCTCTTTATCCACAATTCTGATGTAGGTATTTTATCCATAATTATTGCTTGCTGGGTCTCTTTATCCATGGTGTGTGTAGGTCTCTTCATCATAATTATTGTGTGGGTCTATTTATCCCCCAATTATTATGTGGGTCTCTTTATCCATAATTATTATGTAGGTCTCTTTATCCACAATTATTATGTAGGTCTCTTTGTCCATAATTATTATATGGGTCTCTTTATCCATAATTATTATGTAGGTCTCTTTATCCATAATTATTATGTAGGTCTCTTTATCCACAATTATTATATGGGTGTTTACTCCACAATTCTGATGTAGGTCTCTTTATCCATAATTATTATGTGGGTCTCTTTATCCATAATTATTATGTGGTCTCTTGTCATAATTAATATGTAAGTCTCTTTATCCATAATTATTATGTAGGTCTCTTTATCCATAATTATTATGTGTAGGTCTATTTATCCACAATTATTATGTAGGTCTCTTTATCCATAATTATTATGTAGGTCTCTTTATCCACAATTATTATGTAGGTCTCTTTATCTGTTTATTATAGGTCTCTTTATCCATAATTATATGGTCTCTTTATCCATAATTATTATGTAGGTCTCTTTTATCCACAATTATTATGTAGGTCTATTTATCCACAATTCTGATGTGGTCTCTTTATCCATAATTATATGTGGGTCTCTTTATCCCTGGTGTGTGTAGGTCTCTTTATCCATAATTATTATGTAGGTCTCTTTATCATAATTATATGTAGGTCTCTTTATCCACAATTATTATATGGGTCTCTTTATCCATAATTATTATGTAGGTCTCTTTATCCATAATTATTATGTAGGTCTATTTATCCCTTAATTATTATGTAGGTCTCTTTATCCACAATTATTATGTGGAGTCTCTTTATCCACAATTGTATGTAGGTCTCTTTCATAATTATTATGTAGGTCTCTTTATCCACAACTACAGTGTAGGTCTCTTTTGCTCCACAATTATTGTAGGTCTATTTATCCACAATTCTGATATGGGTCTCTTTATCCATAATTATTATGTAGGTCTCTTTATCCATAATTATTATGTAGGTCTCTTTATCCATAATTATTATGTA
Source organism: Ascarosepion bandense (assembly GCA_037127315.1). NCBI lineage: Eukaryota > Metazoa > Mollusca > Cephalopoda > Sepiida > Sepiidae > Ascarosepion > Ascarosepion bandense. The sequence continues at coordinate 7,810 of JBBBDQ010013390.1, forward strand.
GGTCTATTTATCCATAATTATTATGTGAGGTCTTATTATCCACAATTATTGTGTAGGTCTATTTATCACACAATTCTGATGTAGGTCTCTTTATCCACAATTATTATGTAGGTCTCTTTATCCATAATTATTATGTAGGTCTCTTTATCCACAATTCTGATATGGGTCTCTTTATCCATAATTACTTTATAGGTCTCTTTATCCATAATTATTATATGGGTCTCTTCATCCATAATTATTATGCAGGTCTGTTGTCCCACAATTATTATGTGGGTCTCTTTATCCATAATTGTCTTCTTAAGTCTCTTTATCCACAATTATTATGTGGGGTCTCTTTATCCATAATTATTATGTAGGTCTCTTTATCCATAATTATTATGTAGGTCTCTTTTGCCATAATTGTTAGCATGGTCTCTTTATCCACAATTATTATATGGTCTCTTCCTCCATGAGTATTATGTAGGTCTCTTTATCCACAATTATTATGTAGGTCTATTTATCCACAATTCTGATGTAGGTCTCTTTATCCATAATTATTATGTAGATTTTCTTTATCCATAATTATTATGTGGTCTCTTTATCCACAATTATTATGTAGGTCTCTTTATCCACAATTATTATGTGGTCTCTTTATCATGATAAACCCATGTAGGTCTCTTTATCCATAATTATTATGTAGGTCTTCTATCCACAATTATTATGTAGGTCTCTTTATCCCACAATTATTATATGGGTCTATTTATCCACAATTCAATTAGGTCTTTATCACGGTGTATGTGGTCTCTTTATCCATAATTATTATGTGGGTCTCTTTATCCATTAATTATTATGTAGGTCTCTTTATCCACAATTATTATGTAGGTCTGTTATCTAATTATTATGTGGGTCTATTTATCCACAATTCTGATATGGGTCTCTTTGTCCATAATTATTATGTAGGTCTCTTTATCCATAATTATTATGTAGGTCTCTTTATCCATAATTATTATGTGGGTCTCTTTATCCACAATTATTATATGGGTCTATTTATCCACAATTCTGATGTGGGTCTTTATCACAGGTATTATGTGGGTCTCTTTATCCATAATTGTTATGTAGGTCTCTTATCATAATTATTATGTAGGTCTCTTTATCCACAATTATTATGTAGGTCTCTTTATCCACAATTATTATGTAGGTCTGTTTATCCACAATTCTGATGTAGGTCTCTTTATCCATAATTATTATGTAGGTCTCTTTATCCATAATTATTGTGTAGGTCCTCTTATCCATAATTATTATGTGGAGTCTCTTTATCCACAATTATTATGTGGGTCTCTTTATCCACAATTATTATGTAGGTCTATTTATCCACAATTCTGATGTAGGTCTCTTTATCCATAATTATTATGTGGGTCTCTTTATCCATAATTATTATATGGTCTCTTTATCCATAATTATTATGTGGGGTCTCTTTACTCCACAATTATTATGTGGGTCTATTTATCCACAATTCTGATGTAGGTCTCTTTATCCATAATTATTATGTAGGTCTCTTTATCCATAATTATTATATGGTCTCTTTATCCACAATTCTGATGTAGGTCTCTTTATCCATAATTATTATGTAGGTCTCTTTATCCATAATTATTATGTGGGGTCTCTTATCATATTTATTATGTAGGTGCTATTTATCCACAATTATTATGTAGGTCTCTTTATCCATAATTATTATGTGGAGTCTCTTTATCCACAATTATTATGTGGGTCTCTTTATCTGAGTATGTGCTAACAGGTCTCTTTATCCATAATTATTATATGGGTCTCTTTATCCACAATTCTGATGGTCTCTTTATCCACAATTCTGATGTAGGTCTCTTTATCCATAATTATTATGGGTCTCTTTATCCATAATTATTATGTAGGTCTCTTTATCCATAATTATTATATTAGGTCTCTTATCATAATTATTATATAGGTCTATTTATCCACAATTATTATGTAGGTCTCTTTATACATAATTATTATGTAGGTCTCTTTATCCACAATTATTGTGTGGGTCTTTGTCCACAATTATTATGTGGGTCTATTTATCCACATTCTGATGTAGGTCTCTTTATCCATAATTGTGTATAGGTCTCTTTATCCTGTAGTGTATGTAGGTCTCTTTATCCACAATTCTGATGTAGGTCTCTTTGCTCCATAGGCTGTTATGTAGGTCTCTTTATCCATAATTATTATATGAGTCTCTTTATCCACAATTCTGATGTGGTCTCTTTATCCATAATTATTATGTAGGTCTCTTTATCCATAATTATTATATGTAGGTCTCTTTATCCATAATTATTATGTAGGTCTCTTTATCCATAATTATTATGTAGGTCTCTTATCCACAATTATTATGTAGGTCTCTTTATCCACAATTATTATATGGGTCTATTTATCCACCAATTCTGATGTAGGTCTCTTCCTCCATAATTATTATGTAAGTCTCTTTATCCATAATTATTATGTAGGTCTTTATCCATGTATAATTATTATGTAGGTCTCTTTATCCACAATTATTATGTAGGTCTCTTTATCCACAATTATTATGTGGGTCTATTTATCCACAATTCTGATGTAGGTCTCTTTATCCATAATTATTATGTAGGTCTCTTTATATAATTATTATGTAGGTCTCTTTATCCACAATTATTATGTAGGTCTCTTTATCCACAATTGTGCAGTGCTTTATCACAATTCTGATAGGGGTCTCTTTATCCATAATTATTATGTAGGTCTCTTTATCCATAATTGTTATGTAGGTCTCTTTATCCATAATTATTATATGGTCTCTTTATCCACAATTATTATGTGGGTCTATTTAACCATAATTATTATGTAGGTCTATTTATACACAATTCTGATGTAGGTCTCTTTATCCATAATTGCTATGTAGGTCTCTTTATCCATAATTATTATGTAGGTCTCTTTATCCATAATTATTATGTAGGTCTCTTTATCCACAATTATTATGTAGGTCTCTTTATCCACAATAATTCTGATGTAGGTCTCTTTATCCATAATTATTATGTAGGTATTCCCTTT